>JABFAF010280152.1:8172-21841 GCA_013677275.1 Gossypium schwendimanii
TAACCTTTTGTTTTTATTTTATTTTAATTTAATATACCAAATTACCATTTTAACCTTGGTTAATAAATATATAAAACACCAATTTCATGCCCATAATTGTCCACTAACTCCTTGAATGGTCTAATTACCATTTAAGTCCCTTTTCCTTTATTTAATTAACCATTCAATCACTCAAATCAAATAGTGATCAAGTTTTATGTATTTTACGATTTAGTCTTTTTTTAATTAATTAACTATCGAAACGTTAAAATTTTTCAACGAAACTTTAATGCCACCTTAATGAAACTCAGTAAATATTTATAAAAATATTTATGGCTCGGTTTATAGAAGCAAGGTCCCGATACCTTATTTTCTAAAACCACTTGACCTGAGTGTCATATCACTTAAGCTTAATAAATCGCTTATATAACATAAATTATCAAATCAAAAACCTTTTTAAAACCATATTTGACTCGTAAATATTAAATAATAATATTTACAAACTTACTCATTGGATTTGGTGGCCCCGAAACCACTATTTCTGACACCACTGAAAAATGGGTTGTTACAATCGTATTGTCGCCCCATAAAGCCTGCTGAACGCTGTCACAAAGATGCTCTATGGAACCTTATACTATCAATATTGATCCATATTGTATGTACCTTGATACTTGAACATCGAAGTGTCCCCTTCCCCCGCAAGTCCCGAAGCTTTGCACATCGCGGTTTGCTCCAAGAAATCCTGGATGACAAAATCTTAATGAAGTTCCAATTTTCCTATTCCTCTGCCCATTCCTCCATTCATCGTCCTAACCTTGATGCTTGAACACTGCAGTGTCCCCTCCGCAAGGCCTATAGCTTCGCTCACCAAAGGTGTATTCAATAACACCGTGTGGTGGTATTTAATAGAATCACCCTTTCCCAATCCTATCTTTATCTAACCCATTAATGGTTTCACTTCATGCATACAATAATCATGTGTACCACAACAAATTATCTTTATGCATGCATCATGCTAAATTACTATTCAACTACTTTCTACTAGTAAATGGTTAGTAAATAGTTGGCAATTTCACACAACAACATACATCAACCAGAAAGCAAAGTGCAGAAACTTACATTGCTTTCTTAACCTTGTCAGTTTAGCTTGTCCAAATCACTAGAGCCTCTTTTGTCCTGGCAGTTAAGCATGACAACAATTCAATGGTTAATTTTAATGGTGGTTAGTCCAATGAAACCCAGAACTTTAAATTATTACAAACACTTTGAGAGTCTTACTTTACTTCTCTGTTTAATCTATAAGCTTAGATAGATAAGGAAGCTTACTAGTTCCCCACTTTCTCCATCACCGGACTTAAATTCACACCTCTGCTGCAACATGCTTTGCATCCCTTTCTTTTCCAGAAGGATTGAAAAAGATGATATTATGGAGAGGAGAAGATTTTATAAACAGAATTGAGAGAATTTTATCTCCACTCACTCCTCTATATATACTCATTGGGCACAGTCCTCACTAACCATTTCCATTACCCATTCTTGATCATTTTGTCTCCCATTTTGGAACCAGTCAGTTCCAATCTAACTGAAATAGGATTGGAGTCCAACTAATTATGTAACACCCCATACCCGATTTGATCATCAAACCTGAGCTATGAAACTCCACATTAGCCTCCTAGGCGACTCTCTATTAACACCCAACCTAATCTCCAACACGCCACAAGTTTAATAACACTCAACTAGATCTAACCAATCCAAATGAACTCAACGAATCAATCAATTAATAAGATTAGTATAATTGAAACATTCAAAAAATATATAAAGTTTAAATTGACTCTAATCATTACGCAAACATTCAATTAATAATATTAAAGAAATAAATATAAAGAATAGAATAAAGGAAACAGATGTTCATGGGTTAATTGATGAATACATGGCTCCAGAACAATCTTCGCTTGCGAAAGTCTCACTTCAAATGGGATCTTTTGATTACAAGAACATAAAGTAAACTAAGTAAGAACTAAGAACCAAATAACACTCTAAGAATAAATGCCTAAAATTTTATGTTTAAACTGATTACAATGACCTTTATATAGGCTAAACTCATAATATTAAAGTACCTAAACTATCTTTGAAGTACTTAGAGTTTGACTAGGAAAACTAGTCCTAATTTCCCTAAAAAATACAACTATCATGTATAAGGAATTTTGGGCCACGCTGAAGCAGTGTTGCAGCAAATAGCCTATAGTGTTGCAACATTGGATTTGGTGTCGCGACATAGTAGGGGGTGTCATGACACCAAAGGCAGTTTCTCTCTAGGACTTTGTTTTTGCTTCTGTCTTTAATTTTGGGACATCAGTGTGTTTGTGTCGTGACATAGGCATCAATTTTAGCTCGAATATGCATCTTGAGCTCCTGCTTTTCCTACTAGATCATGTAACCTTATTTAGATATAGAAAGTGTAATAAAACTACTAAAAAACATAAACTACTACTTTTAAGCATGAAAAACAAAATATATACTAAGATGCTTTGATTTAAATATTAAACAAGCACAAGTTATTTGTAAAAAATGTGTAAATAATAGTGTAATTCATGGCAGATCAGAAGTCATTAGAAAGATTTCTCTAAGCCCAAGCAGATTCCCACATTGCCTTTATGTCCAACATTCGATTGTACTACCTTTCCAGTGTTTATGCTTTACCTAGATCACTTGCCTTGCCATTACACCCCTTGCGATCTAACTATCTGCAGTGTTTTGAAAGGAGTGAGTGAGTTCTTGCAAACTCAATGAATATACAGGAAATAATAACCACATAGCATACACAAAACATAGGTTAAACAAAAGCTTTAGTAAGGTCACTAGAGCGTGAACTGGGTTCGCTATACATACGTGAAGTTTGATTGGCAGTTACCTACTGTTAGTTAGCTTAAAACTATAAAACATAATATTTCGGAAAACACAATCTTAATAATATGTGCTTTACTGTTAGATAAGTGAATCTCCTTAAAAATCCTCAGAATGACTCAATGAGTATTAACATGTCCTATAAGTGTAGCATAAAGTTAAGCACTCTTCAAACACACCAACATGTCCCATTGAATGGAGCTTAGCTTGACATTCCCTTATCTCTCCAACCTATCCTAAGGCCTCTCGCCTAAACCAAATCACAAAAAATAAATGTGATTACTCACAATCCTACGACATGCCATTATATCCAAAGGTTTCAAAAGATTATAGTGTAAAAATATTTACTTAAATATAGACTCGCAAATCATAAGGACCTCATAGATTATTGTTGATAACTAGCTCGCAATATAAAGCTCGCATATCACTATTCATAGATATCACATATTTAATATTTCAAAAAACAGAGTTTAAAAAAGACTTACTCTTGAAACTTAAGTTAAAACCCTAAGTTCATGATTAACATCATGGTTTGCACATACATGTGGTGATCCTTAAACACTAAAAAAATTACTGAAAACTTTAGATAAGATTTGTCTTTCCTTGATCTTTGCTTGTAGGTAGTTCTGTTAGTTTCGTAATTTCACAAACACACACAAGTCACTAACAGACAAAGCACATTAAAACTGAAAGATAAACACTGGTGAACCTAGTCTATTTTGTTGTAAACTTCCCTAGTTAATTCTAAACATCAACCCAGTAGAGAAATAAACTCTTACCTTAAATCCTAAGAGCGAGGTTCTGGGTTTTTACTTTTGTTGAAACCTAACAACAAGATAATTGATGTAGGAATTTGAGAGAGTTTTGTCTTTTCAGAGAATACGAAATTTTCAATGAAAAGAACTTAATTTATTAACACTAGGTGTTTTAATGTTCTCCGGATACTCTAGTTACAGTAGAAGTAGGAAAGAGTTACGTGCATGAATGGTGTTGTGAAGAGGAAAACAATTTGACTTCCTAATTCTAGTATAATTACCCATTAACTACTCCTACTTTTGACTCTTGGCCTAAAATTGTTATTACGGCTTCCAAGGCCCATTGGCGACCCCATCTCACCAAGCTTACTAGAAATTATGGTTTGCTAAATCCACTGGCTACCCCTATTTGCTAGGTTCACTAGCGACCCCAGCTTGCTAGGCTTCAATCTCCTAGGCCATATTCTGGGATGCTACAAATCACAATTCAGCCATTAAAACTTGCAAATGCCCCAACGGGGTCCGAAAATTTACTAATCTTTTCTATTTAATCCTACCTATCCCAAAATTGTGGGCCAACAATTGTAATCGACTGATACATCTCCTTTATCGGGTCCAATTATAAGTGCTTATTGGACTTTCAACCTAGCACTTTCTAATTCAATCAAACCCAATACATTTTTCTTTCTATTTTCAAAAATAAATATAATAAATTAATTTAATTAATTTCCCAATTAAATAAATTTTTTAACTCAGTTCTAATTCTGTTAAACTCATGATAACTTTACCATAATAAAATCTATGAGAAAACATATTTAATATTTCTATATTCAATGAGATCATAATGACCAATTAATTTAATTCAATTTTTGAGCTTTAATTAATTAATTGATTCAAAAAACCATAAATTAATTTTCCAGGTCATTTCAATTTATATAGAAAACCACATTCATTTTTGAATGTTCCTTATTTCTCTAACTTTAACATTTCTATCCATTTGTGTTCATTTGATTCAACATGCAATTCATTTCTGGTTTCAATGAGCTAGCGGAGGGACCGATTGAATGATCCGCCATGAAATACACTACTATTTGCATCCTTTTTACACATAACTTTAGGTTGTTTAATAGTTAAATTAAATCATCTTAGTATATATTCTGAATTTTCAAGCTTAAAATAGTAATTTATGCTTTTTAGTCATTTTTATTACATGTTATATATCTAAATAAGGTTACATGGTCTTGTAGGAAAAATTGGGAGCTAATGATGCATTTTCGGGCCAAAAATGATGCTTATGTCGTGACACCAAGACACTAATGTCACCAAACCAAAGACAAAAGAAAAAAACAAGTCTTGGAGTAAAACTGACCTCGATGTCATGACACGCCCCCGTTGTGTTGTAACACCCCTTGTGTTGCAACAGTGCAGGCCTATGTTGCAACACCGCCACTGCATAGCACAAAAAGTCTTTCACGTGATAATTATGTTTTAGAGGAAAATTAGGTGTATTTGTCCTAGTCGAACTCTAAAGACTTCAAGGATAATATAGGCTCTTTAATATTCTGAGTTTAGTATATATAAAGGCCGTTGTAATCAGTTTAAACAAACAGTTTTTTGGGAGACAAATTATTCTCAGGTTTTCATTTTGTTTTTAGTTTTCACTTAATATATTTTATGTTCTTGTAATTAGAAGATCCTATTTCGAAGTGAGACTTTTGTGAGTGGAGATTGTTCTGGAGCCACACTTTCATCAATAACTCTATGAACATCTCTTTTCCTTATTCTATGCTTTATAGCTCCTTCTTTATCATTGTTAGTTGAATGTTTGTGTAAATATTAGAATCAATTTATGCTTGACACAAATTCTGCATGTTTCAATTATTTTAACCTAATTAATTGATTAAAGGATAGAGTTTCTTCGCGAATTAGCTATTTTGGGAGAGGAAGAACTTAAACCCTAAGAAGTTATTTAGGTGGGAATTAACCCAAAATTTGTATGGCCTATCTGGGAACACCTTTGCCCTGAATCAATCTGGACTGTGAGGCCGAGAGATAAATAGTCCTTGTCGACTCATTAGGTTAGTTGGACATCGAGAGGCACAACTAGGTTGATGACTAGCTGGTTGAATAGAGCCCTACATCAATAATTAGTTAGGTAAAATAATTGGATCTAGGCTAAAGGAACTCGTATAGTCGAAACAAGGGATATGAGAAGCTGATACATGAACTGAGGAGTAGGTTTAGGTTTATTTTAATTTATTTAGTGAATTAATATTATTATCATCTTGCTTCAATATTAACACTACTAATTTGTGACTTAAGTAGATTAGTAATTAATTGGTTTAATAGTAGTTTTCCCTAAACTGCAGTACTTGGATACGATCCTCGAAATACAAACCAAGTGTTTTTTTATGAATAAAGTATATTACAACTTGACCCATATACTTGCGAACGTCGCCTCAATTCCATATATTTTATAGCAGTATTCACACTCTAAATGTTAGTACGTCCGGAGGTAGTCAAGTTGTTGGCGCCGTTCTTGTTGATTGTGATGGTGATAATTGTTATTAAATCAATTTTTGTAAATAATATTAGTCGAAAAAAATGAGCTAGATAGTATACTAATTTTTATATTCATTAATTGTGTTAGTATACTAATTTTTATATTCATTAATTGTGTTTTCTCAAATTTTTTATTATTTACCTTGTTGACTAGAAGATTTAATTATGGAAAATTATGATTACAGGTGGTTTAATGATGAAAGGACTTCTTGGGACAACGAATGGAACTACATAACAGGTTGGTCGAATGAAGTCACGATAAACCTATGGAGCCGTACCTTGTGATTTGCGTAAGATGCCCTCATGCAAAACTACAAGGCCGTCCAACTACGAAATATTATTAAACATATCAGACATGATGGATCAGATGAGGAAAATGGTGTAAGAAATATCTGAGGCGCTACCTTCAAGGGAAGAGGTCGAGCATGATGATCCCAACCTTGATCCAGATGAACCATGTATTATCATTGCCCACCCTGAAATGTATAGAGATTTAAGGGCAAAATATCCACATTACTATCACATATTTACATACAGAATTTTCACACATACTTACTACATATTCACATCATTAGCACATTATAATCACTATCACATGGTATGAAAGCATACCCTCATATTTACTGTCACAAATGACATACCCACGTATTCTCTTTCACAACAGTCATCACAAGCTTATAGCACATGTCATAGCATCTCATATATTTTCATGTTTTCACAATTGCACAAGTACACATATATCACATTTAATCATAGGCATGAGAACACATACACTCAGAATTAGAGTAAGGGTTTAGGCTACCTCTAAATTTTTAATTACACAATGAATAATCTATGAGCAGCGATACCAAAACACTCACCAGAAATATGCTTTCGCTGAAAAGCCGAAATGTAACCTCCCAAACCTGGCCTAGACGTTATGGCTAGATTGAGAAGGCTACATTAGCCACTGAAACGGCTAAGCTAACTTATGTTACTTTTGAAAACCTTAAATAAACTCATTTTAGACAAAATCGTAGGTGTTCTTTGGGTTAGCTTAAAAGAATTCATTCATTAGGTCGTGTATACTTAGGATTCATTTTATTTTTGATAGTGTTGTTTTAGAAAAAATCGTTTGATTTTCGCTCTTCTTTAAAAAAAACTCGATGTTAAACTAAAGTAGTGAAAAAACCATTTTCCAAGTCATTTTGGAAACTAAGTTGCCGTACCAATTTTTTTTTCAAAAACGGTTCATTTGCAATGTAACAGAAATTAGGGAACAATGTCAATTTTTACTTAAATCAGATATCATGCATTTCTCGGTTATTATGCTTGAGTAATCCATGCATGCAGAAATCCCCAAATGAAAAGTTACCAAGCCACAGACCAAAAATAGTTTTTAAGAAAATACAAACCAAAACCAATAGAAGCTAATTAATACTTATTAAAAATAGTCTGAGGTCCAAGGTGATTCACTGTGTGCCGGGTCCAGTCCTAGTTTATAGGTTTACCTGAAAAGTTAAACACTATTAGGGGTAAGCTTATGAAAAGCTCAATGTGAGTCCAACAATTATTTAAACAAACAAAAAGATCAAATACAATGAAACATATTAGCATTAACAGAAGGAAACAGAACCATCATAGGAATTTCATATCATTACATAGCCACTATCAAATTGATGTCAAACAGTGTATGAGCATAGTACATCATTCATTTAAGTAACAATCATTAATTTCGACACCATTCAGTACAACACAATACAACACAATACGACACATATCATAAATCAATAACATTTGAATTTGTCGTGAGCATGATGCAATGCAAAAAGGTTCCAACCCATACCATACGCTACACACCATGAGTTCCCCAGAACCCGTCATCTGAGCTCCAAAACATTATGGGCTTAAGCTTGTTGTGGTTAAAACCACTAATAACAAAATGCAAAAAATTCTACCTGTAAAAATACAGACTAATTGCCAGTAAAAATGCGATAAATCGACATTCCCCTCGATACTCCAAGTGCAGTACCCTGACTACGAATAATGCGGACTTAATATGCCGTCGATACTGCACAAAACTCCTCCGTCAACCACAAAATCACAACCTAATGCATAGGTAATATGTCACACAATCTCATACATAATCATATCTCAATACTTTACACATTTATTTGACATGCTCAGCATGTCTTCAATAATCACATACTTTCAGTAAATGGAAATAGTGTTCCAATCTTTCTAATTACCATTGTGTTGGCATCAATCAATAACGTTCAATTTCACATACTTTACGAATGTTCATTGTTCATAAATAGCTCCCTTTTCAGTACACAATATAACAAATATCTCATGCGTTTAAATCATACATAAGCTTAATATCTTAACACATTATATCATTCAGTCAAACATTCTTATATCTCATAACTCAAATATGCAACTACAAACTCATTCAAACATTCATACTGTCAAACTAGCAGTTTGTCCAACATGTTAATCTTTGAAGGCTCGAAACATACCTAGCTCAACCACTCAATAGTTCATCACATATAACATGATATTTAACATTTTTAAACAATTTTATGGCTATAGAACCCACACCTTATTTTTCGTTTCCTCGCAGCACACTAGCGAATCTTCTAATTTTTGTTAATAATTCCTTAAATGAACCTAACCAAAATTTAGTATAAATTCAATCGATTTACCACTAAACCAGTCCCCAAACACCCACTTATGAGTTCAAACCAATCATTAAAATTATAACTATTTTATGAATCAAAACTAGTTAGATTCCTTACACTGTATCGATGCGAATCGTACGTACAATCGTTCTTTGCATTTACAGATGATTTGGGGTGTTTGGGTCAACATCTAATTCAATAATATACTGGAAAATCAGTAGCTAATTAATTATTAAATTTCTTAATTTAATCAATTCATAACCTTTACCCAACAACTATGTCAAAATAACAAACTAGTTATCCTTAATTACACTTAAGCTTCATAATTTGTGGGATCCGATTGGCTAATTGATCAAGAACGTCTCTACTTAATTAACATGTTACTAAAGGCTGATTAAGAGGGTTCAAGAACACAATTTAATGCTGGAAAAATATTGGCAAGACCCAATAAACAAAATAGGCCCCTTTCTTGCACATAGGCGCTCGCACCTCTACCCATGGTGGCCAAAATTGGGGCTAAATTTTTAAACGGTTTGAGATCTCATTAAAATTTGGAAAAATACCTTTGAAATCATTTAAAATCCACCAAATTCCAGATTTAAAAATTTTGATTTTTAGTTGACAAGATTAATCAAGAAATTGAATAGAAAAGAGATCTTACCCAAGCTAGTTGTGAGAAACGGCAATGAAACGTTCTTGGCAATGTTCGTGATCAATCTTAGGTTCAAGATTCAGATTTGTGGCTGATTGAGATGAGGATAATTGGAAGCAACATAGTAAAGGAGATGGTGCACAATCTTGATGCAAAAAGAAGAAGAAAGAGATGGTAAAATGGGAGGTGTAGGCGACGACAACAATGGGAGAAAGAAAGAAAATTTAAAATAAAAGAGGAGAGGAAGAGGGTGAACGACTAGGGTAGGGAAAATTTGAATTAAAGGCTGAAAAATACAATAAAAAATTGTATTTTTAAAGGCTGAAAAATACAATAAAAAATTGTATTTATACTTAGGGTTCAAGGGTATGGATGTCGAACACATTAAAAAAATAAGGGATTTTGTAAAATTTAATTATTTTGCAAAGGAAATGATTTGAACTTGTGACCTCATTTAATTTCCATGATTTATCATATTTTTTTAACCATTAGACTTTTTCCTCATTCTTGAATTAATTTTTTAACATTTATTTTGAAAATAATGCATGTCACATACTAGGATTTAAAGCAAAATTTGAAAAATAATAAAAATGGTGAGAGAGAAGGAATTTGAACTTAGGTTTCAAGGAACATTTCACTAACACTTAACCAACAAACCAATACCTCATTTAATTCCTAAAAATGCATATATAATCTTAAAAGTTAAGGCATGACCACTCTCTCTCAATTAAAAAACCCGATTCTACTAACCCTCGATTTTTGGGATGCTACACGAAAGCTCAGACAAGCTTTGCTTTGCCATTGTCTCTACTCTTTGAAGGTCTTATAGACTCCGAAACTTCAATAAGATAAAGCACACAAACATAAAATCAACAATCAATCATTAACTCACTTTAAATAGTCAAAAACAATAGCCTAAGCTACACTCACTTTTAACCGAAACCTTCAACATGGAAAACTATAAATTCGTATATCTCGACCTACACTTAACATTTTTGCACAAAACAAATTTTGTTCATTTACATATTCATCTACGACTAATTCCCAACCTTTAAATTACATAGAAATACTCAGTTCATGGTGTTGACATTTTTCGATAAGTTTTGGCCATTTTGACGAAAATTCTTTAAAACTTGAGAAATCATTAATGAAACTTCAATGTAGCTTTAGAAACCTTCTAATTACATCAAAACTAATTGAAAATCACTTTAAAATCACGTTTTTACTCAAAAACCCAAATAACCCCTTAAGACCCCAATTTTAGCTATTATTCAAAATTCACGATTTAATAGCTAAAACTCAGTTTTAAGGATCCAATAACACTAAACCATAATAGGGAAATGAATAGTTACCTCTAATGGAAGAAAAATGAGGTTTTGTCGAAAACCCAGGAAAACCAGAACTTGATAATGGGAAAAACTATGGTCATTTTTAGTGTCTTTCTTGAAATGTATAGAGATTTAAGGCTTAGGTGTTGATATAAATCAAGGTAATATAGTTTGGGAATAAAAAATCAAATGGAATGTGTTTGGAGAAACAAAAGACGACAGAAACCAAGCAGAGGAGGAAAACTAATGTGAAAATTGTTAATGGGGTGATATTAGGTTCAATTTTAACACTTTGGTCTAATTGCAACATAAACACTCAGAATTTTGACCCTATTACAAATTAGTCCTTTTTCCAAAATTAAAGGTATTTAAAACTCCATTTCAGAAATTGACTTAATTTCCTAATAGTCATTGTCAAAAACATTATCGATTACCATCGTTAAAAAATTCTGAGCACATATAAGCTAAAATTCCTAAAATACCCTTTACCCTTCTAGGCCCAATTTTGGGATGTTACATGCCTTGTCAAATAAATATCAAAATGGCCACAATAATAGTTCAGTCATTGAAAACATGTCCGAGTAACCTAGCGATATAACAAGAACAATATCAACAAATCCTAAGAATGAATAAGCTACAAAAATAATCAAAACGTCATGGCAACATTTATGCAATAGTTTTACCACATTGCCTTTATTTCCCAAGTCATAAACGAATCATAAATCACCTATGTAGTGCTACTAGAGACTCACTCAGACCAATTCCTTAGAACCACACCTCTCACACTGAAAAACTAATAATCTACAATGGATTAAAAGGAGTGGGTGAGCTTAACAAGCTCAATGAATGTCTAGAACAACTACCATGCAAACATTTCATCAAGCATTAACAAAGTAACCATTTACCATAATTTTAATAGTTCCAACTCTAGTGTCATGTTATACTCAATCATGAAATATTTATTAGTTTGTTATCATAGTAATTACATACACTTTAACCATATATCATAATACATACAATCACATTTATAGATAATTTGACACTGAAGCTATGAAACATAAAGGTGAGCTCTATCACCACATGTTGGATACATGAATCTCCAACACACCAAATGACTTATAGAGTCACACATATCTCAAAAAGTGAAGCATAAAGCTGACACTCTCCAACACACCAAACATGTCCCATTGAATGGAGATTAGCTCACATTCCTTATCTCTTGAACATGTCCTAGGACCTCAATGCCCAAATCATAGAAAACATATAGGTGAGTACTCACAATCCTAAGGCGTACCAACTATATCCAATGGTCTCAAGGTTCACAAGGCCAAAATATCCATTATTAACACACATATTTACTTACCGTGCACTGCATTTTATCTCTGCATAATCACATTATAAGCACAACATATTCACTGTCATATGGCATGTTTATCATGCCTACAATTAACTCTTTCACAATAGTCATCATAAGCTTATTACACACATTACAATGTCACATTATAATCCAAAAATTCACAACACATTTTCACATATAAATTCATTAGTATGAGAAAGCTTACACTCAAAATTTTAGAGTAGGGGTTTAGGCTACTAATAAATTCCTAGTTAACGTATTGAAACGTGTCCACAAGTGGCTATTCTAAACACTCGCCAAAAACACTTTTGTAGAAATACCAAAATCCCAAACCTGCATTTCCTTAACTGGTAAATGGTCTTAATGAATCTGCTGCTTTAACAAAATAAATTACACAATAAAAATTCAAAAATTAGCTAAGGACTCAACTCAAGCAATGAAAAACATAAGCCTAAGCTAAGTTCTCAAGTAACCAAAACCTTCGACATAACAAACTTAAATTTCAAATATCTCAGTTTATACTTAATCCTTTCATCTAAAACTTATTATGTTCATCTAATTATTCACCCACGACAAATTATCAACCATTAAACTACACAAAACTACTCAACTTATGGTATCAAAATTTTCGACATGTTCATGGTAATTTTCACGAAATTCATTTAAAACCCAATAAATACTTAGTAAAACTTCAAAGTAAGTTTAAAAACCTTTTAATCTCATAAAAAATAATTAAAAAACGCTTTGAAACCATGGTTTTACCCAAAATCCTAAAATCCACCATTAACGAGCCAATTTTTAACTTTTATTCAAAACATGCGATTTAATGGCTAAAAACTTAGTTTTCAAGACTAAATAACATTCAAAACTATTTAGGAGTTAATAATTACCTTAGATAATGAAAACCCAAGCATTTGATCAATAACTTGAAAAACCCAAAAATTCAATAATACAGAAATCTATGATGTTTTGGGTATTTTTCTTGAAATTCTATAAAGGTATGTGGCTTGGGTGATGATAGAAATCAAAATGATGAAGGCACAACAAACAAAATTGAATGAGAGGATTTGGAGGAGCATGGGACGACAAGAATAAATAATGCAAAAGCTTTCGTGAAAAAAAAGTGGAGATGGGGCTTTTGGGTTGAATTTTAAAATTTGTTCTCATTGCCTCTTAAAAACTCAAAACTTTGACCCTTTTTCAAATCAATCCTATTTTCGAAATTGAAAGCCTTTTCAGTATCTTTTTCAAAAATTAATTTAATTTTCAAAATGCCATAGACATAAACATTTTTGAATAACATGCTAACGAAATTTCCGAGCTCATTAAAGCTAAAATCCCCGTTTTACCCTCAAAACTTCTAGGCCTTATTTTAAGGAGTGACATCTTGTTTAGGAAATAGTGGGTGTAATACCCAATTTTAGCCCGGGCTCACATATGGAAACATAATTTTTGAGGATATGCAATCTTAG
>JABFAF010280172.1:0-16859 GCA_013677275.1 Gossypium schwendimanii
TATATAAAGCATAAAACTCTTCAAGTTGTGTTGTCACCATATGCACCCATCTTTCATGGAGTGAAACAAAGTTAAAGAGGTACAATTCTAATCCAGCTAACATGAATAAATCAAATGGTATAATAATTTTAATTTCATGATTGGTTTGCCCCCATTCGTGCTAATGAGCTTCAACTCTTGATTCAGCTGCCCATAAACCTCCATGGAAGCAAAAGTGATGAACTGCAATCAAAACTAGCAAATTAATAACACAACGTCGGGATCTCTTTTCTTTCCCCCTCTTCATTGCTTTGAATGATTTTTTGTAATTATGGGGTCCGAAATGGCCCCTCACCCTCACAATGTGCCATTGCTCAAAATTCATAAGCTTCAAAGCTTGATATATTAAAGGTTGCAATACGGAACTTATCTGAAATAATCTAATAGCACAATATAACACTAATCAATTAATAATTGATATTTCACTCTTAATGAAAATTAATTAATAATTATGACAAATCTAATTGCGTAATATATCATTAAACAAAACAAAATAAAATACAATAATCATAAGTAATTAATTAAATGAGACACGCGATTTTTTACATGAGAAACCCCTTTAAAGCAAAGTGTATAAAAACTAAGAGGCTTAAAAGTCCACTCAAAAGCTTCACTATACTTAGAAGGTTTGCTACAAGATCACAATATAAAGCCACAATAAAAAACATACAACTCCAACAAGAATAACAACAAATAATTTCAAACAAACTAAAGGAAAAAAGTTGAGAATATCACCCAAATATGACTAACATTGAAAATGAAAAACTTAAAGCTACAAAATCCGTATGAAAAATCCAAACTTGGACAATCGAAATACTTGAGCCTACTTGTCTTGTCCAAAAATCAGCTCAGATAGACATCAAATAAACCCCCGATCGAAGAGTTGATCAACACTCTGTCTTTTATATTATAGCTCATCAATGTTGGAAAGGAGAACAACTCATATCATCATCTCCTTTCACATCTAAAGAGAATTCAGAAATTTCATGAGTGGATACTGGATAATTCATGGAACATAAGCAATACTGGTTTTAACAAAAGGTTAAAACATGAAAATCTCATCGCCCTTTAATTAGAAGCAATAAAATAGCAAAAAAAAAAAGGATGACAAAAGCAATATATGAGACTTGTAGTTCCAAACTAAATGAATGTTTTATGGAGTTATGTGATTCATTTTTTTTTTTTTTGAAATTAATCTTCAGATTAGGCTTTATTATTAAACTTCAAAAGTACATATATAAAAACCTAGAGAAAAAGAAAGGCTCGGATATAAGGCTTGGCCCAGTATCAAAATAAACAAAGAAATGAAAAAACTAAACGCAACAACCCAAATCCTAATTCGGCCTAGAAAATCAACAAAATAGAAAAAGAATCAGAAGTCTCTGGAATCACATTAATGTTGCTGTTATTTTTGCCCAATCAAAAAGATGATTTTTCACCGTCTTGTCACTTCATCTGACATTTCTTCAACAAGACGCATTCAAACTCTCGAGGGGACTTTAATTCCGTCTAATCCATTACCAGCCCTTTTTCAGACTCCCCACATTTCATCTTTTCCCTTTCATTGTTCAATCTGGCTTTCTCACCCTATCCCTTTCCTCTTGTTCTTCTGCAGATTCAGGGACACCTCCAACTAGGTAAACTACTATTTTACTCTTCATCGTTTCATTTGCTAAAGTATGCGCAAGACGGTTTCCTACTATTGGATGTAAGCACATACCTTTGATTTATCTGGGATTCTCGTCTTGCACTTTTTTATTATTGATAAAGTGTCTCCTTCAATAATGACTTTTCCCAATGTATGTCTATGTCGATTTGGATCGCTTTCCAGCTCGCGAGTGCCTTGGCCGCAAAGGCTGATGCAAGCCTTTGATAGATCTCTGAGCACGATAAAAGGACCTTGCCCTCACTGTCTCTGGCCACAATCACCACTGCCGCTTGATTAAACTTTCCGTCATATGCTGCATCAAAATTAATCTTCACTACCTTGTCAGGTGGCTTTCTCCACTTGTTAATAGTTATAGAGCTTTGTGGTTTGTTTTTATCAATCTCATTCAACTCTGATATATAACTATTAACAAATCTCCCTATTACTTTTCCAGATTTACTCACTTTTTTGTGCACTTTGTCATTCTTATCTCCCTAGATTGCCCATAATGCACAGTAGAATATCCTACACTGTGATGCCGAGTTCTGCGAAAATACCCAGGTTAGCCACTGTACAAACTCTAAATGATTTTCTTGCAAAAATACTTGGCATGATAACTCTCTCTAAACTGAAATTGAAACAGGACATTCATGGAAAAGATGGTCCATGTTTTCTATTTCTACTCTACATTGGGGGCATATTGTTGTGTTTGTTAACTTTCTTAGTAGCATATTAATTCGTGTAGATAGGAAATTCCATGATATCTTCCAGATTGTAATTTTTATTTTTGAAGAAAGGTTCAATAGCCATAGTTTTTTTTGTAGAATTCCTTATAGTTGGCTTGTAAAGCATAAGCTCTTGGGTTATATTCAATGCTTTGTAATAGTTTATAGGCACTGCATACTGTGTATTCGCCCGACGCCTCAGCACTCCAAACCTAAAAGTCATCATGAGGTTCTTCTGCCAACGGAATGCAAATAATCTCCTCGGCGACATCCTCCGGAAAGGTAGAAGCTATCAACTCTTTCTTCTATGTTCTATTACTTGAATCAATTAATTCGGCAACTTTAAAATCATTCAAATTCATAATTAAAGCTGATAACCTGTTCTTTTTCATATCTGGGATCCAAAAGTCATTACTAATTGAAATATTCATTCCCCTGCCCACATTCCAGCACAATCATTCCTCTAAAATACCTTTTGTAGCCCAAATGCTTTTCCATGTATACGAAGCATTGTTCCCTAATCGTGAATTTAAGAAATTAACACTCGGATAATATTTTGCCTTTAAAACTTGAGCTATTAAAGAATTTAGATTGTTCAAAATTCTCCACCCTGTTTGGCTAGTAATAAGACATTAAATTGAGCCAACGTTTCTAAAACCCAAACCACCTTCTTCTTTTGACTGACACAAATATTTCCACTGACACCAATGAATTCCTCTTTTCTCGTGCGATTTTTGCCACCAAAATTTAGCAAATATGCTTTCTATATCTCTACAAAGTGACTTTGGTAGTAAGAAAAAAGACATAGCATAGGTTGGAATAGCCTGAAGTGCTGAGTTTAAAAATACTTCCTTACCTCTTTGAGATAACATTCTGGTACTCCATCCTTTAATTCTGGCATAAATCTTCTCTTTGAGATGCTAAAAAGATTCTTTTTTTCTGTCTACCAACCACATTCGGGAGACCTAAATATCTTTCCATATTTGTTGAGGTCCTTACCCCCAAGATTGTCGAGACTTCTTCCTTTTTCCTTCTGTAGTGTTTGAGCTGAAAAAGATTATAGATTTATTGAAATTTACACATTGGCCAGAACACTTTTCATATGTCTTCAGAATTCCTTTTAGCACCCTTGCTCCCCTATCTGATGCTTCCCTAAACAGAATACAGTCATCTGCAAAAAGAAAATGTGAAATTTCTAGGCCTCTTCTACTCGCCTTTGCGCCTCTTAACAATCCTTCCTTTAATGCCAATCTCATCAAAGATGATAATCCCTCGCTACATATTAAAATAGAAAATAACTTAGAGGATCTCCTTGTTGTAAGCCTCTTGTCGATTTAAAGCTTCGTCCACTTCCTCCATTTGTCTTAACTGCGTAGGACGCTGGGGAAATACATTTCATAACCAATTCCACCCAGTCCTTTGCAAATCCCATTCGTAACATGACTTCTTTTATATAACCCCATTCGACCCTATCATAGGCTTTACTCATGTCAAGCTATACTATCATATATCCTTCTTTTCCTCTGCGCTTTTGTCGAAAAGTATGCAAGACCTCATAAGCTAAAAGCACGTTGACAGAAATTAGCCTTCCCGAGACGAAAGCACTTTGAGCCGTATTAATACGTCTCCCAATAACTATTTGTAATCGATTTACAATTATTTTTGCCACCATTTTATAAATGATCGAACACAAGCTAATGGGTCTAAAGTTAACTAGACTTGTGGGATTAGGGATTTTTGGAATCAACATGTTCTCTGTTTGGTTGAAAGGACCAAAACTCTCATCATTATTTAATATTCCCAAGCAAAAGTTTGCAATTTCCTTACCTACAATGTGCCAATATTTCTAAAAGAAGATTGCTGGAAAACCATCTTGTCCTAGTGCTTTAGTAGGTCCATTCCTTTCAATGCATCATAGACTTTTTCTGCTGTATAATTTGACATTAAATCTTTATTAATATTTGCTGAAATATTATTTTCAATACCAGTTAGGAGATAAGAAGCATCCCCAACTCCATTTGATGTGAACAGCTTCTGAAAGTACATAGTAGCCGCTTCATTAATCTCGCTTACTTTATTAGCCTCTCCTCCTCCATCTAACTTCAACTTTGATATGGTATTCATGCGTCTTCGATATGTGGCAAACCTATGAAAAAAAGTTGAATTCTTATCCCCTACTTTAAGCCAATTTGCCCTTGCCCTTTGTTCCCAATAAGCTTCATCTTTATCAATTTCCATATTAAGGTGAATCTTGGTGTCAATAACTTTTGCCATCGTTTCTCAGTCCTCTGTTGCGCCATTAACATCTCAAGTTGCTTCGTAAGCTTTTTCTTTAGTCCTTCTCGCCCTTTTTTGATTGATCACGCCCTTATCTTTCAGTCTGCCTGTAATCTTTCAAGTTTTTTAGCTATTATGCCTATTCCTGATTCCCAAGATTATTTAATTACTTTCTCAATCGTTTCCTCCATGAGCCACCACGCCTCAAATTTAAATTTTGGATTGCCCTTATAAGTATTTTCACATTTTGTGTTTAGAAGAAGTGGGCAATGATCAAACATCGAGTGTGGTAGATGTTTAGTGTTGCTTGTTGGAAATATATGCCTCCATTTATCATTTGCCACTCCCCTATCAAGTCTTTCTCTAATATTTGTCTCTGGCAAATTCCCCCTTCCCAAGTAAACCAAACCTCAGAATATCCCAAATCTTCTAATTGGTATTCTTCTAAAACTTCTCTAAAGGCCTCCATTCTACTCCCCTCTCTTAGTATACCCTCATAATTTTTAAAAGAAAACATGATCTCATTAAAATCACCACTTACTAGCCATGGATGAATCCTGTCTTGCCCCAATTTCTTTAGCAGATTCCACGTAGCGCTCCTATTATTAACATAGGGTAAACCATAAAACCCTGTGAATCTCCATTCTTCTTCATCCTTACCTTCTTTAACCATAACATCAATGTGGTTCTTAGAAAAACTTTGTAAACTTATTACAGTGTCTTCTTTCCATGCTAAACATAATTCTCATCACGAACCTTCTGCTTCAATATCAATCCCATTAGTAAAACCACAACTTCTTCTGACTTTTTTCATGCGTTGCTTATCCAGCTTTGTCTCCATTAAGAAGACCATATGGGGATTGTGCTACTTTAGAAAAAATCGCAGCCTTCTTCCTGCCTGTGGACTCCCCAATCCACGAACATTCCAACTTATAATTTTCATTGCGTTCGATCGACTTGCCTCTTGGCAGCCGTCGATCTAAAAAATTTTTGAATATCAAGTTGCTCAGAACTGTCTAACATCACTTCTAAAGAGGCTTTTTCGCAACCCTCAAAATCATCATGTTTCAATCTTTTTGTCCCGTCTACATCTATTTCTTTCTTATCACATCTAGCAAGATCTTCTTCTAGGAACTTCCTCTTCCTCATATTATTCTCATCCTTTATTTGTATCATCGTGGCCACTAATTTTATTCTTTTCCAACTTGTCTTCTTTTCAAGATTTGAGTTTTTACCCTTCTTTCCCATACTATTATTCAACTTCTCGACCTCCTCTATCCCAGATATACATCCCTGCTCCTTTATTATCTCCTCCCCTCCCATCAATTCCATATTCTCCTGTGAACCCCGAATCTCATTGTTCTCTTTTTCTATTATTCTAAAGCTTTCTGCCAGCACTACTTTACCTCCTGTGTAAGAACTTTGAGCCCCCATCTTCTTCATTATAACATTAAATTTCATACTTTCTTTTCCAACTAATTTTGATTCTGCTTTTAAAGCCAGCGTATAAGGTGGATCAACACTAATTTCACTTTTCCTTGCAGGTATTATCTGAGTGCAATCTTTTATCCCATTCCCCATTCTTCCACATCCAAAACAAAACATCGGTAAATTCTTATACTTAAAAGGAACCCACACTTTATTGACATTATCACTAGAGACAAAAATATCTCGGCGAATTGGTTTCTAAACATCCAAGTTAATTCTGAGCTGACAAAAGACTTCATTAATTTCAGATCTGAGAACCCCATTAAACGTAACATCGATTGCATGCAAGAGATCCTTCTTATCGAATTTTGGTAAACATGAATCTATTTTTATCTAAAACGGTGATGAAGTAAGCCTAATCTGATCTCTTTCTATTACCTGAATTAACCTGTCAAATAAAATAATACTTTTGCGAAAAAGCCAAGGTCTCCCCTCTATAATTGTCTCAATATCTTCTTCCAAATCAAACACTATCAGGAATAAATTTTGCCCCACCATCTAGATCTCAAACTTTTTCCTTGTCTTTCATATACTCTTCATTAGTGCCCTAAAACTTTCTAGATTGTATAGCTTCTCTGTCCAAACTGTACATATCAGCGTTGGTTTAGAGTTTGGTACCACCATCGAACCCTTGATTGATAACTGGATGATTTCTTCTACTAGAAAAGAGATCTCATCCCTCACCACCGCTTTCCTCCATCCCAAGCCGCAGCAGTTACTACTTTCTCTAGGACTCTATGCAAAGCACTCTTGGGAGCAGAAATTTTAATTATTATTATTTGTAAAGGTTTACATCACTTTTCTTATAATAGGTTAATAATACCTTACTTTGATAACATTCTCACTTGATCACTCAACACTACTCTCTATTACAAAAGCTCTTCAAGGAAAAAAGCAAAGGGCAAAAAGAAAATTTATTAGAAGAATAAATGATGCACAACCATGATTTTCCTTTTGTTATGTGATTCAATTTAGTTGTAATTGCAAATGACTATATATAGAAAGAGACTTACCATATCCACAAAATCTTTATCAAATAAAAACATAAAAGCTAGATTGTAAATTGCAAAGATAATTACATCATAGAATGAAGTGTCATAAATTGCATGAGAAGGAAATCGAAGTCTTGCAAGAAACTTCCTCATTGATCTCAACTTAACATGAGACACAAATGCAATGCAAACAAGATACAAGCTTCTGATTAGAATCCAAAGTATGGTGAATTTATTGTCAATCACAAAAGTACCAATCATAATTGCAATTCAAAGTTGGACTTTATTGGTTGCATGATCTATGATTCTCAAATACAAAAGAATAAAAGTTTGAAAAGAAAAGAAATTTCCTAATAAAGCTAGTTGAAGTTATTCTCAATGGTCATACACCACTTACCTTAAATATGTCACAAAGGGTGGCTACATATAAAACCTGGATCTGTGAAATGAATTTCATTTCAAATGAATATAGATAACTTAAAATCCAATATAATTTGAGAACTTTGTAAGAGAGGGCAGCAATGAGATATTTTTGTAGGAAAGACAAGAAGAAAAATATGATATCCATTAAACCCTTATAAAAATTTAAGTTAAAAATATAAGATATGGGCAAAAGGACTTATGATATCCATGGAATTTTTTATCAAGGCAAAATCTAAAGGCATAATATCATAATTTTCTTGGAAAGAAAATTAGAAGCATAACTTACTTTTGTGTCCACAAATTCAATTCATAATTTTGTTCTCATATTGATAGTCTCAAAAGAATCCCTGCCAAAACTAAATCCTACAACATTATGCCACAAAAGCCAAAAAGTTTTAAAAGAAGGCTTTATATGAGACTAAATAAAGCAGCTTAGGATGAGAAGATCAAAGGGTCTAACTATAAAAAGTATCAAGAGACGATTAGTATATTTTATATCAATAGCCAAAAAATGCAGAGTTGTGGCTCAAGTAACTGAACTTACATCCTATAATTAATACATATATATGGAATATGGGAAATCTTAGACCATTCAGGGCCACTCTCCCTCTCACATCTTGTCTTTAATTGAGGACACCTAAAATTGTCAATTATTTCTAATTTGGAGAAGCTTCCCATAACATCTACAGAAGGCAGGTACATGAGCTTATTGCATGACCAGATGCGCAGACACCATAGAGAAGAGAGATTTTTGAACGAGTCTAGCAAGTCTTCTATTTCATGAAACCCCCACATGTCAAATCTTCAAGGGCAGTGGGGAGTTAGAGTTGGTGAGGAAGACTCTTTAGCTTTCCAAAACTACTTAAATATAAATGCCTTAAAGAAAAGAGGTTTCTCAACCACTCTGGAAAGGCTTCTATTCCTTGAAACTATCATATTGTCAATTCTTTAAGAGCAGTAAGGAATTGAAGTTGTGGGGAAGACTCTTAAGCTTTTCCCAACCAATCAACTCTAGAACTTGAAGAGAGGCACTGAGATATTGAAAGGAACTGAGACATGGGAATTCTTGCAACTCTTTGTTACGGGCTAGAAAACTTAGTAAGAAATGGGAGAGTAAAAAGGGGTTTGTTCTAAATGGTGAGTTTCATTTAAGTAAAATGGTGAGTTTCAATCCTAAGAATAATTCAGCAAAATGGGGCGTAGAGACTTTAGTTAAACGGTGAGTATGGTTATAACAGAAATTGCCACATTATTCTTTTGTTATTTTTCATTTTTAAGTATGAGTTGTATGGAAAAACGGTTATGAAAATACTGAAAGAAATTTTTAGAATTTTTCTCTTCTCTTTGTTCTTATTCTTCTCTCAATATTTTTCTATTCCAGATTTGAGATTGCATTAAGGTATTAGAGCTTTTAGAATCCTTGTAATGGTCGATGATGGTGTTTCAATGCGATTGCAAAAAGAGGTTGGCAGGATGCAACAGTAAAAATATAAAATACAAGAGGAGATGGTTCGTTTAGAGGCCAAGATGGAGACCAAGTTCTAGGAGTTTAAGGATGAGTTTCGTAGGGATTTACAAGCTTTGTTAGGGCAATATTTTGGACCTTCAACAAATGGACCTCCAGCAAACGGGACCACAGACAAAGGAAAGGGGGTCTTAGGTGTGCCACCTAGTTTCCCTCCAAAAGATACGGGGATACCCAATGCCTCAGTTAGACCGAATGTGATACCTTGGCTGATGTGAGTAACGTGCTTCTAAGGAATCAGTCACCTGTGGTAGGAGCATCTGAGAAACCAAGTAAACTTGAGTGTCCTAAGTTTAATGGCAGTGATTTTCGGAGATGGTGGACCAAGCTTGAACAATATTTTGAGGCTGAGAGAACACCAGAATCTAGTAAGGTTCGCATAGTGATGTTGAATCTGGAGGGTCGAGTTTTAGAATGGCACTATTTTTACTCCTAACAAAATGGTGGTCTCAAGATGTTATCTTAGCCAACTTACATGAAGAGTTTGCAAGATCGTTTTGGATTTGGATAGTTTGGGAATCCTATGAAAGAGCTGGTTAATCTAAAATAGCAAGGTACAGTGGAACAATATCAAGATATGTTTGTCGGTCTATTAAATCAATTGCACCTTCCTGAACCATATACCCTTAGCATTTGTCTCAGTAATTTAAAGACCAAAATCGGTCATTATCTTGATCTGTTCAAACCCTCTACTTTGATAGAGGCTTTTCAGCTGGCTAGGAAGATTGATGTGCTCCTGTCTTGCTTGGCAAATAAGACCTCAACACCTTTGAATAGTTTACCTAGGTCATTGTTCAACCCTTCTATTATATCGGGTTATTCTTCAGCTCCTACAAAGGTTATTTCGGCTTCACAGTCTGTGAGTAGTGCTTTAGTTAGCAAATCGACTTCTAGATCCATTTCACCAGCAATAACGGCGGAATGGAAGCAAAAGGGCCTATGTTTTTCGTGTGGAGCCAAATACCACATTGGACACAAGTGTGTCAAATCTCAACTATACCTGTTTCTTTTAGAACCTCTTTTTGACAGTGAAGTAGAGAAATTCCAAGAATGTTCTGATCGACTTGAGGAGGGTAGTCTTGAAGAGGAGCCATCCAAATCTCTTGTGATTTTGCTACATGCCCTCACTGGTTTACAAGGCCATAATACCATAAAAGTGGCTGCTCGGGTAGGATCCAGTTGGGCCATCATCCTGGTCAACTCAGGCAGCACACATAATTTCATTGATGCGAGGATGGTTAGTAGGTTATCGCTGCCCATAATGCACCAAGAGCAGTTGAAGGTCTCTATTGCAAATGAGAGCTATTTGTTCACCAGGGGAATTTGTAAAGGAGTTCAATGGGAAGTTTAAAACTACCAGTTTGAAACAAATTTTATGGTATTGCCTCTGAAAGGCTATGACATGGTGTTAGGGGTCCAATGGTTACTAGTTTTGGGAGATATTGTTTGGAACTTTAGTTCCTTAACCATGCAATTTATGGTTAAGGGTGAACCATGTATTATTCATGGTATTATTCATGGTATTGTTCCTGGTTCATTAGCAGCAGAAAAATTTGGTTGGAATTCAAGATGTTTTGTGGCTGTGGGGTATGTTTTGGGACCTTATATAGTGGTAATGAGCTCACCTAATCAAGTGACACTTTTGACTATGGGAGTTAATGACAGTGAAGAACAACTTTAGGGGTTATTGGAAAAATTTGCTAACATTTTTCAAGTGCAAAAAGGGTTACCACCACATTGACTACAAGATCATAGAATTCCCTTGAAAGATGAAGGAGCTGTGATTAAAATTCGACCTTACAGATATCCGACCATTCAAAAAGGAGAGATTGAAAATTTAATTCAAGAGATACTCCAAGCTTGAATAATTAGAGATAGCAATAGCTCTTTTGCTTCTCCTACAGTGATGGTCAAAAAGAAAGATGGTAGCTAGAGGTTGTGCGTTGATTATAGACAATTAAATCAATATACAATCAAGGATAAATTTCCCATTCCCATAATTGAGGAGTTGCTGGACGAGTTAGGGAAAGCTCGGGTGTTTTTCAAGCTAGACTTAAGGTTCGAATATCATCAAATTCAAATGTGGGAACCTAATGTACATAAAACAGTATTCAGGACACATAAGGGGCATTATGAGTTCCTCGTGATGCCTTTTAGCCTCACTAATGCTCCTTTTAGCTTTCAAGATCTTATGAATTCAATATTCAAACTATTGTTGAGGAATTTTGTACTCGTATTCTTCGATGACATACTGGTATATTCAAAGTCTTGGTCCGAACATTTGTGACATTTGAGAGCAGTCCTTCTCATCTTAAGGGAGCAACAACTATTTGCTTAAAAGAATAAATGTTATTTTGGAACTTCTCAAATTGAGTATCTAGGACATGTGCTACATGAAGGAATGGTCTCCATGGATAAATCCAAGATAGAATATATCTCTTCATGGCCCATTCCTCAATCAGTGAAAGAATTGAAAAGCTTTCTTGGACTATCTGACTATTATAGGAGATTAATTAAACATTATGGAGTGCTAGCCAAGCCCCTTACAGACTTGTTGAAAAAAAAATGGTTGAGGTTGGTTTGACCAAGCAACTGTGGCCTTTCAATCATTAAAAGAAGCCTTATGTGTAGCACCTGTCCTGGTGTTGCCAAACTTTCAGCTTGAATTCACAGTAGATACTGATGCGAGTGGGTTTGGAATTGGAGCAATGTTGCAACAGTAAGGGAGACCGGTGGCTTTCTTTAGCAAGGCTTTAGGTGTGCGACATCAAGCTCTATCAATCTATGAAAAGGAGATGCTAGTAGTTTTATTGGCTATTAGGAAGTGGCATGCTTACCTAGTGGAGAGACATTTCAAAATTTTAACTAATCACCAAAGCCTGCGATTTTTGTCTGATCAAGTAGCTATCACTCCATTTCAGCAATGCTAGGTAGCTAAAATGTTAGGTTATGACTTTGAGGTCTCTTATAGAAAAGGGATCAACAATAGTGGCTGATGCTTTTTCTCGACAACCTAAGCTAGAGCAAGGTCAGTTCTTTCAATTATCAACTAGTTCTATCATTTCTGGGCTCTTGGAGCAGATGAAGCAATCATATGAAATAGATGATAAGTTGAAAATGACCGTACATGATATCCAGCAGCATAGATCTCAAGACTAAAAGTTCTTGTGGAATGGCCGATTTCTGCGAAGAAAAGGGAAAATTATGGTGGGGAAGAATCTGCAGTTGTAACGGGAATTGTTTCACCATTTTCATGTCAGCGCGATTGGAGGTCACTCTAGTGTACATGTTACCAAAAAGCATTTAGCTAGTTTGCTATACTGGAAGGGCCTAACCACTGATGTTAAACACTGGATTCTGAAGTGTTTGGTCTATCAAAGATACAAGAGTAAGACAGTAGCATCTCCAGGACTCCTTCAGCTGTTACCTATGTCTGATCGAGTTTGGTTTGTTATCAGCTTAGATTTTATTGAAGGATTGTCGAACTCAAGCAGGAAAAATTCCATTTTGGTTGTAGTGGACTATTTGACTAAATATGGTCATTTCTTGGCCCTATCTCATCCATATACAGCTAAGGATGTGGCATAAGAGTATTTGAATCATGTTTATAAGCTTCATGGCATGCCTGATTCAATTATATCAGACAGAGATAGGATTTTTGTTAGTGGATTTTGGCAGGAGTTATTTCGACAAGCTGGTACCGGACTTCTATTGTCCACAGCATACCACCCTCAAATGGATGGTCAAACGGAGGTATTAAATCGGTGTCTTGAGAATTATCTGAAATGCATGATAGGTGAAACACATGCAAATTGGTTCTATTGGTAACCCCTCGTAAAGTGGTGGTATAATTCATCTTTCCACTCCTCTATTCAACTTACCCCATATGAAGCTTTGTATGGACGGTCTCCACCTCCATACATGCCCTACTTAGTAGGAGCTTCCTCAATGGCAGTGGTTGACAGAAGTTTGCAAGCTAGGGAGTCTACAAGGAAGCTATTACAATTCCATCTCAAAGGGCTCAGGCTCATATGAAGTAGTTCGCTGATAAACATCGATCCTAAAGAAGTTTCCAAGTTGGTGATTTAGTATACTTGCGACTGCAACCTTATAGGTAGCAGACAGTTAGGAAGGTCCTTAATAAAAAATTATCTCTTAAGTATTATGGACCCTTTCTTGTGATCAAGAAAGTGGGAGAAGTGGCGTATACTCTACAGTTACCTCTAGGCTTTTATATTCAACCGACCTTTCATGTTTCTCAGTTGAAGAAACATATAGGCTCAGTTCCTACTCAAGCTCACTTACCTTTGGTGGATGCTCATAGTGCATTGTAGAAAGAACCAGTTAGAATTGTGGACAGAAGGATAGTTAAAAAAAGAAACCAAGCTGTTATTAAAGTTTTAGCTGAATGGATCGACTCCTTTCCTAAAGATGCAGCATGGGAATCTCTACCCCTGCTTCAAACCAAATTTCCTCACTTTCATCCTTGAGGATAAGGATCCTTTCCTTGGGAGGCAGTACTTGTTAACGGCTAGAAAACTAAGTAAGAAATGGGAGAGTAAAAAGGGGTCTGTTCTAAATGGTAGAGACTTTAGTTAAACTGTGAGTATGGTTATAACAGAAATTGCCATGTTATTATTTTGTTATTTTTTTGTTTTAAGCGTGAGTTGTATGGAAAAATGGTTATGAAAATACTGAAGGAAATTTTTAGAATTCTTCTCTTCACTCTGTTCTTCTTCTTCTCTCAATATTTTCCTATTCCAGATTTGAGATTGCATCACTCTTCTGAGAAACCACCAATGGCTAATTTTCCCAAGAAATTAAGCCTACCAAGGTTGTCATCTGGAATCCATATTAGATCAAGCAAATTTAATATTGTTAGACTAAAAAGGAAAGTATTGGATCGTAACATATTTGGTAGCAGACAACTCCATCCTTCGCCTACTTTGTTAAGTTCTAATTCTGTGAGAGAAGAGAGTCCATCTAAACTTGGAATGTACTTCAAGTTAGGGCAATCATGTATCCTTAATTTTTTAAGGGATGACAGTGGTACTTTTAGTGGAAAACTGGCCAATTCCTTGCAGCTATCAATTGACAGATTTTGAAGAGAGGAAAATCCTTCAAAATCTGGAATCCAACTTAAATTAGAACAAAGATATAAATCTAATTCTTTAAGATAAGTGGAGGTAGATAATCTGTCTCCGATCTTGCTTACATTTTTGCAACTGGAAATTCTAAGCTTTTCAAGAGATGAACATCATCTTGTTATGGGAAGAACTTCCAATTCGTTGCTGCTATCAATTGACAAATTTTTAAGAGAGGAAAATCCTTCCAAATTTGGAATCAAACTTAAATTAGAATAAAGATATATATAATTCTTTGAGACAAGTGGAGGTAGATAATTCGTCTCCAATCTTGCTTATATTTTTACAACTGGAAATTCTAAGCTTTTCAATAGATCATCTTCCAGTTATTGGAAGAACTTCCAATTCATTGCACCTATTAATTGACAGGCTTTGAAGAGAGAAAATTCCTTCCAAATTTGGAATCGAACTTAAATTAGGACAATTATATAGACCTAATTCTTTGAGACAAGCGCAGGTAGATAATCCGTCTCCAATCTTGCTTAATTTTTCGCAACCAAAAATGCTAAGCTTTTCAAGAGATGAACACCTTCCAGGTAAGGAAAGAACTTCTAACTCATTGCAACTATCAATTGACAGATTTTGAAGAGAGGAGGTAAATAATCCGTCTCTGATCTTGTTTAATTTTTCGCAACCGAAAATGCTAAGCCTTTCAAGGGATGAACATCTTCCTGTTAACAGAAGAACTTCCAATTCCTTATAGCTATTAATTGACAGAATTTTAAGAGAGAAACATCCTTCCAAATCTGGAACCGAACTTAAATTAGAACAATGACATAGATATAATTCTTTGAGACAAGTGGAGCTAAAGAATTCGTCTTCGATCTTGCTTAAATTTTCACAACCCAAAATGCTAAGCTTTTCAAGAGATGAACAGCCCTCGGTTATAGGAAGAACTTCCAATTCCTTGTAGCTATCAATTGACAGATTTTAAAGAGAGGAAAATCCTTTCAAATCTGGAATCCAACTTAAATTAGGACAATAATTTGAATCTAATTCTTTAAGATAAATAGAGGTTGACAACCCGTCTCTGATCTTGCTTAATGTTTTACACTTGGAAATGTAAAGCTTTTTAAGATATGAACAATGCCCCGTAAGTGGAACATTTTTCAAGAAGGGACAATCACAAATATCCAGCTCCTCCAAGCGAGGAAACATGAATGTCTCTATGGCCGCCATTGCTATCCATTATTCTAGACTTCCCACCTTCTCTAAGGTGAAACAATCACCTTATTCATACCATCAATACCTTCGTTGCAATAAAATTCATTACCCATGCATTTCACTTTCTTCAAATTTCTCAACTCAAGAAACTGGAGATTATGCAATTGGCCCAGAGGTGGAAGACTTTCATAGTTGATGCAATCAAAAAAACTTTAGCTCTATCAAAATGTTAAGCAAAAACAAACCAGTATTAGAATCACCAACAGGTCTTAACATCCATGAGGGAAAGCTTTCACCTTGATAATTGCTAACAGTTAAGGTTTGCAAATTTGTGTGGGTTTGGAGACCTTCCATCACTTTCTCACTGTTATAACCACTACTCCCTCTATCACTCCCTTCAAAATCAAATATCAACTTGCATATTGTTTTTTAAGATGCAAAATTGCTCCATTAGCCTCTTGCTTGTCTCAAACACCCCAAGATCGCATATCTCAGTTCTCAACGTAGTTTCTTTAGGGATCCTAACTCCTTAATTAAACGTCCCCTTTCTGAACCCACAAAAAATACGGGTAATATTTGAAGACAAGTTAGGTTTCCAATATTAGCTGGCTGAAGCTCTTTTCTATCAAAATACAATTGCTTCAAGCTTATCAGATTTTCCAATCTATCCAAAAAGGTGAGTCTCAGTAAACCTAAAAGCCTCAATTTTTGTAAATTGTAATGTTTGGTTGTGGACTTAGGCAGTGCTTTGATTAAAGTCCATAGACACCCAAATACCTCAAGTGCTTTAATTCTCCAAGGGAATCTAGCAACTCACAAATATTAGTAGCACACACAAACTTTAGAACTCTTAATCTTGTGAAGCTTTTTGATAGTTTCTTGGACACATCAATCTCTGAAAACAATGAGTATAACTTTAGAGCAACTACAGTTAAAATTTCTAGTAATGATTCCCTATCACATCCAACAGTGAGTGACTGATGAAGTTGGTTAGTATGAAACAAACACTCAACAGTAAGCAGGCCATGAAGACCAAGCCATGCAGGAGCTGCTGATGCAAGCTTATTTTGTTCATTTTGTAATTTTTAGTTAATGAAATGTATTATTAGTTCATTTTTAACTAAGTTAGGTTGATGATTGATGTATTTTGCTGATTGATAAGCTGTTTATCAGCTTTGCTTGTATGAACAAGTTAATTACTTAGAGTTTCAATGCTTAGTGGTGTTAGGTAACCATTAGGTAAACTCTTTACTGTTTTTTTGACAAGCTAATTGCTTGTTTTATGTATTGGCATTATGCCATTGCTTCAATTATGAATGAAATTAGTCTTTTGTTCATCAATCTTCTCTCAATTATTTTCCTTATCTTTTCTTTCTTCTTGTTCGAATTCTCTTGTTTTCTCAGCAAGTATCGAAGCTTGTTGTGCAAGTGACT
>JABFAF010280198.1:232-22185 GCA_013677275.1 Gossypium schwendimanii
TTTCTTGTCTTTTTTATTAGTCAAGGGGATTCTTAAGAAAGCTTTTTGGCCAATCAAGAAGAATTTGGTACATGGCAATGTTAATTCCAGCCAACAAGACAAATGGAATTTAATATGTAACCCTGTGATAAAGAATGAGTGCGAAACAGGATCATAAGTGAATAATGAATGAATTTATTATGTATAACGAAGAGGCATTAATATAGATTAGCTAAGTAAATCCAAATAAAACTTTTAAGTATATTGAAACTCTAATTACCCTTAACAAGAAGTAGTTTTAAATTAAACTTTCTTGTTGACATAAAACCCCTAAATAACTTAAAATACTTAAAAATTATCCAAAATTTGGAATAAATAAATAATAAAATAATAAAAAGTAATAAATACAATATTGTGCTCGTATATAATAAAAATTAAGCTTGAAACTCGAACCCAATATGATTTAAACTCAAACAAAAAAGCCCAAAAACTCATAATTTCCGTAATAGTCTCGTACAGAAATTATGCACGCATAGTCTTCACTAAAACAATCATAAATTGAGCTTCCAAACTCGAAATTTAGTGATTCAAAGTGCATTGTGAACCTAAAATATGGATCTTCAAACTCTATGCAGACATATAAGCCCATAAATACCTGGATCCTATCCAAAAATTTGTTGCAAGTTGACTATTCTTTTCACCTTGAAAATTGACAGTTTGGTTGAATTAACTTTAATAAATTTCACATATTTCGTGCATGTATCATTCCCCCTTTCCTCAAGAAGATTCATCCTCCCATTGTCTTTGATCGAATCATGGTTTGATTTGTTTGACCTTTGGCATTGGTTTTGGGCCTAGAGGTAGTGTAAGCCCATCGCATCTATGGGCCTAAAATTGAGCCTTGAGAATCACTTCACCCAATATACATAAAACACCCTATTACCCAACTTGATCATCGAGTCCGAGTTACAAGATGCCACATTCATTTCTGAAGCAACTACAATCATTTACAATCAATTTATACTATTAGCTGATTAAATTCAACCAAAACATGTATTTAATACGATATACAATCATTTATGGGTCTTACACAAGCCTAAGAAAGGCCTAAAGCTAACCTGAGATAAAAAAAAGACCAAATTGTAAGGAATTCAAAATATAGGATTGACGTTGTGACTTGAGATAGTTCCTTGTCACGGCATAACATACTATTTTTGCCTCATCGATATGACGGGGTTTCTCATCTCGCTGTGACATTATACGTCATTTCTTATTGTGACGTCAAGAGCATGTCATCGTGACGTGACATACTGTCTCTACAAATTTCTTTTTGTTTAACAACCTGCAAACTTCCAAACCAAACTCTAAGAACATTCAAACATTAACCAACCAACATATGCAATTATATAGCATCAATTCATGCAATTTAATACCTTATCCAACACTAGGCCAACACCTTAACGCTTACAAGCTATCAATCCAATGTAAGTCACTCAAATCATTTACCAAATTCCTTTATATTTAGTTTATCTACAATTCTGTTCTGACAGCTTGATTGCAATATAGTGGCTTGTCCACATGTATCTGATATGGCAGTTTTAACAAATTCAGATGGCACTGTCCATAGTTATCTGTTGGTGTGATTTGGTTGGACGAGTTTTGGGAAAACTCTATTTTGGTGTGTAGCGAAGTTGGGTAGGATTTTTTTTGATAAATCTGCACTCTAATTGGTTTCAAAATAATACTGCACCAACATCCACATGCATTTACTATTCTGTTTTATTTTAATTTGTTTTATTCTACTCTGTTTTTTTTTGTTCTATTATGTTGTAGTACTGCTGTCAAAATCTTTGTGATATTCTAGATTTGTTTCGTACTGGTTATATAATTGTTATTAAGTTCTCTGTGTTACTATGATTTATATATTATGATATGTTTATTTTATTTGATTTTGGTTATACACGGTGCTTGGTAGCTCACCCTTTATCTTATTTGTATCTATTAAACATCTGACTTAGGATCGGGCGATGTACGAGAGCTAGGATTGTTTTGCACTGATATAACTATGATTTAATCTTTCAGGATTGTAATTTGCTTTTTGGACTTGCCTTTTTTATAATCTCATCAGTATCTGACAATTTCTAATGCAAAACTACAAAATCACTTAAGTCGACTAAACAGATTGTGGGTTCAAAATTAAACCCCAAAAAGATTTTCCATTACCAATCAACCAATCAAGTAACATTTTGAAAGTTTTCTGAATATTTGCTGAAATCAGTTTTCAATACATTAGGGTAACTTTTCTAGATTCGGCTTAAACTTCCAGGCTGAGTTTGGGGAGTTACATTTAGTGATATCAGAGCCAGGTTTGCAAAACTCAAACTGTGGTTTTTAGGTTCAAAACGTTTCGAAAAAAATGCTTTAAGTAAGTGGAACTTCTATCTGACTTCGAGATTTGAGGTTTTTGAAAAGTGCGTGTTCATATTTTGATTAATTTTGAGTCTATAAAAAAGAATCTGAGAATCCGATGTCCATCCTATAAGTAACTCTACTTTAGCTATATTAACTAAACTAACACAAACCGTAGTGTTTTGGTTACTCTGTCCTAACTAAACTATGGAAAATTCTATGAAAACCTTTGTTAAAACTTCATATTGAGGGTTCTTAACGAACCTAAGCTAACTCATGAAATTTCTGGAATTATAAACTAGCATAATGAGTACCCGTAGCCTTGTTGGGTGAGGGCATGTTGAATATAGACAAGCTACTCGAGTTGAGACCTCTTTTCAGGGCATGAACCCAAGTTGAGAATTTATGAATCTGTTAGGACAGTTGAATCTAAGTTCAATGATCAAAGGGCGTAGGGCACTATGGTGCCTGGTTTGTATTTGGTGAGTTGTGGGAGTCAATGAGACTTAATTTGAAACTATGGGTCAATGGTCTGTGATTGAACAACTCCAGACTACGAGAGGAGTGCGAGTTCTATTTATTCGAATCTACGACCTAGTTTAATTAGTGATTTTTGTGATGTGTTTTTGTGATAAATTACGTTGATGAATAGAAATTTGTTGGAAATATTGTTTGGTTTTGTATGGAATCTTATTTGCGCTGCGACAATGTGGTGGTTTGTATAGATGAGAACAATTCTGATTTTATGATTTAAAGACTGATGAGACTCTGTCGATATGTGGGTTTTAAAAATGATACCTCTATAATTTCGAAAGTGCAGTAAAAAAAAATATAGAATTGGTGTCGATACCTTGGCCCGAGTATCGATACTCAAGGTAAATTTATCGGTACCTTATGAAAGATACCAATAGTTTTCGATGTTTGAGAATTTTACTGAGAAACAGAATGCAAGTTTGGTATTGATTTTTCAAGTGGTATCGATACCACTTAAATAAAATATCGATACCACTATTTTAGTATTGATACCTAGGTAAAGTTTTTGGGAAAATTCGCTAAGTGGTCCCAATGCTCGATGTATGTCCATTTTATGTTTATTTGTTGTATGTTAACATGGTTAAACAATAATTTCAGTTTGCATGTATTAATATTCGCATGATAGCTATAGTAAAAAAGGAAAATAAAAATGCTTGTATACTAAATGTGATGATTACAATGAAATCAATGTGAGACGATGATGTAGCATCATAGAACTTAGGCTCAGCGACCGAGCTGAGTATAGGGTGTTACAAGCTAACTCATATTTAAACCCTAATTCATCTATTAATTAGTCACACATTCGTTCGTTAATCTCCCTACGAAAACTAGCCACTCATGGATCTAAATGCAATAATCCTTAAATTCATATTCAATATACAAACAGTAAATTAAATAAGAAAAAAATAAAAAATAAATATGTTTCTATGTTGATTTGCACACGAAAGCTAGATTTCCTTTAACAGTTGCGAAGATAACTTCAATTAGGATTGAAAAAAAAAAAGAAATAAATGAAAACTATTTAATTGGAAGCTTGAATTGAAATTGAATTCAAGTTAAACAAGAAAAAAATTGTTTAGGACTAAATTGAAAAAGAATAAAAAATGAAAATAAAAACCCTAAAACGAACTAAGTGGCTCACTTAGCCAAGCCACCTAAAATGAGGCTAAACACTACTATTTATAGCCAAATTTTTCTGACCTAATTAGGTTAAATTAACAACATAATACTAATAAAAATACATTGCGCAGTCTAATTTGCCCCTGATTAATTCTGACCTGTTTGTCACTCAATGTCGCGACACCATAGGACCGATGTCGCGACATGCATTTCGAATATGAATTATTTAGCTTTGAAGGTTGATGTTGCAACACCATAGTTTGATGTCATGACCCTGACGTCATCTTTTGCGTTCTAAGCCTAAAATTAGTCTTCTTCACAATAAAGTAGCTCATTAGTTCAGCCCTAAGCCTGTATAGGCCCATTAGGTCATCAATTGGCTAAAAATTACTTAAAAATGCTTATTTTGCATAAATTAAAACTAAAAAAAATAAAAAATGTAATAAAAACATATTAAAAACATTAGAAAATAAGCTGGTTAAGTGCCAGAAAGACCCTAATTTGCCACAACGAATTGTGACATATCAAACTCCCTCACACTTAAGTCGTTGCTTATCCTCAAGCAACAAAGTAAAAACACACAAAAATAAGAAAATGAAATAACTAAATAGTGCATGAGCATGCTAAATACACGAGATTAGTTCAAAATAATATAAACAAGATAATGTAATTAAAAACGAAATTTTAGCACGAGATATAATCGACTTCTGATTTTCAATATCAGACACGTTAGTTCACTAGGAAACAAATTCAAGACTGTTAAGCGTAGCATTTCATTGAAACAAGTACACAAAATTTACATTTATATTCAAAGAAACAAGTGGTAAGATGTGTTAATACTTAGTTTTATTTTGATCCATGAATCGTATCACTTAGGTCACATAGGACTTTTCAACTTATAATGTTTTACGGCTTAGATTGGTTCGCAATTGAAGAACTAAATCTACAAAATAGTTTAAGTACGAAAATAGTTTGGCACATTATATTGACCCCGATACTACCCCGATTACGTCCCTTAGCTCATCACCTTATATCCACTTCTCTCGCCTTCCTTTTCTAATCATTTACTAAGGTACTTTGTAACATTGGTGAATACAATAATCTTAGCGAGTCTTATGTACAAAACTGAGTATTTTTCCTTCTTTTTTCTCTTTTTGAATTCTTTCTTTATTTTTTTACTCACTTTACTTTTTACATTCGAGATTTTCTCACTTGGCTTTGGCATTTTCAAAGTTTTTCTTCTACTCTATTTTTCTTTACTAAGCATAACTTTGCAAGAATCTTATACTCACTATACTATACTATCCCTTAGTTTTCACTCTTGATTATTTTGAAATCTTTGTGATGTATCTACCTAACCCTCAATTTTAATAGCTAGATGTCTAGGTTCGTGTTGGGACCAAATAGAAAAAGGATTAAGAATTTATGCATTAGGCTTGTGGTTTCATTTGAGGTTAATCGAAAAGTGGACTTAGGCTAAAAAATTATGTACTAGGGAATTTTTGTATAGGGATTTTTGGCTCTAGTGGTGACCAAACAATGCCTTAGGTCATCCCTAAGTGTCTCAATTCATGGAATCAATTAACTAAATCTTAACAATCTAACAATTTATAAATCAAACAAACATATATGATTTTCATGCACTTATTTATCATTCGGTACACTTAACATGTTTTTACCTATTTACAGTGTAACAAAGTGAACTAATTAGTCTAATGCTAAACAACCTAAAATTGATTACTATCAGACTAAGTTTACAATTTAAACACAAAATCTTATTTACGTGCTCCTAACCAATCACTTGTATTTCTACAAACCCGCACACAAACAAGCCCACAAAATTAAAATTAAACTACGAAAATAATTAAAAACAAGCAGAAATTTTGAAAATTTTGAAAAAAATTGAAAAATTCTATGTTATCCCTTCCATAATTTATTTGGCACATTGTCCCTAATGTGCAACCAAAAAGATAAGAGAAAGAGACTACCCAGGTTAGCATTGAAGTTCCTCAAATGTGGTTGGGTGGTCCTTCTCATGTCGGTTTAGCTCCAAATTTTAGTGCCTCATAATTTGTGGGGTTCCAACACAGAATAAACAAGAATTTTTTTGCATTTTATTAAATAATAAAAACTAAATAAAACAATTAAAAATAAAAATCATCCAAATTAAAATTATACAATCCAAATAAATTAAACTAAATAAAAGTTCAAAATATTTAATCAAAATCAGATTCCAACTGACCCCATGCAATGATTGGGTCTATCCCACAACCCGCAACCTCCTCGGTGGCCTACCTCCTTGCGGATTGGGTCTGGTTGCTTTGGCTCGGGTTGCAAAATTGGAAGCCTCTGATGGATGGTTGTTTCGGTAGGAACACATTGTCAAAGTTGTGGTCTAACTCTTCTCCTTCTTCCTTAGCATCCAATTCTCTTTCCTCCTCCCCTTCCTTATATTTGGCTTGCACAAAAAATCGCATGGAAGGGTATCAGTTCGGTGATGGATTAGGTACGTGGATACCGTACCTCCGAGCGTAGTCAATGCCCACCAGTGTCATTACTTTCATCTATTGGATCACCCACTCCATGTCAATCATATCACTGGACCCGTGGCTCATTTCCTCTTCTCATTGCTCTTTCGCTTCAAAGATTGCAAGACATCCATTTTGTTTTTTTTTTTTGATTTTTTTATTCTTTGATTTGCTTCCTTTGAAGCTCGATGTATTGAGTGTAGAGTGAATTACTGATGAGGATCCTTATCGGCTTTACAAACTGCTCCGTTGAGGAAATAGGAACCTTCGCCTCTTTGCATAGGGAAGTCACTAGGTACGGTAAAAATATCCCAACCTTCTTGCCGCTAATACACGTGAGAATGGATTGATAAATTCGCCTCTTTGATATGGATGATATACGAGTGCAGATAAATTCACTTACCCATGCATTCACTCAGTTAAGTAGTTAACAATAGCATCCATATCAATGTCTCAGAAATAGTAAATATCTAAATCAACGAGAGTGTTCGAGACATAATACGAAGCATCGTAAAAATTACAGATATCATAGAGAGTAAAGGGGACCTATTTTCCCCCAACCTTAAAATGTCAATATTCGACATTTGGGACCTTATTATATTCCCCTGCTTTAAGGGACGCATAAAATTTGTACCCCATAAAGTTGATCCCCTGCTCTTTTGGCGTGAGGTAAAATTCGATCCAATGGCTCGCCCGGAGCAAATCCCATATATCATTATTCAAATTGAATGACATGTTGAACTCGTGCTCTTGAATAAAATTCTTGCATTGGAGTTCTAATAAGTTCTTTTCGACTTCTTGGCTCCAAAATCAGGTGGAATTGAATTCCCCCATATCTCTCAGTTGCATGGTGTAGCGTACTTTCGGGGGAGCCATTTAAAGATAATATGCATATTCAAATAAAATCTAAAACAACAAAAATGATGAAATAAAATAAAATAAAATAAAATAAAAATTAAGAGCGTTTCACCGGAGTTATTTGTGGACATGTGGTTTTCAATTGGAGGGGGAAAAACTCGAGAAAAACAACAAAAAAAGAAGCAAAGAAGGAAATGAGGGGATCGATTGTTGTTGGAAGAGCTTAGGGAAGTTTCTAAAGTATGTTTAAGTTGAAGATTAAGGTAAAAATGGGTTAGGTTATTTATAAGAACAGATTGGGTTGTGCAAAAAATGGGTTGGATTATTGCAAACCCAACGTTGGTGTCGCGACACAGGGTTTTGGTGTAACGACACCACACTTCAAATACCCTAGATTTTAGGTTCCAAGTTTTGTGTCGCGACATGATTACTAGGTGTTGCAACACGGACCCAAAATTTCAAATTATTTTGAAATGATTTTAGGTTCGAAGTGCGGTGTCGCAACACGGGTCTAGATTTTAAAATGATTTTAGGTTCGAAGTGTTATGTTGTGACATGGAGAAGTGGTGTTGTGACATAGAGAAGTGGTGTCGCGACATGACCTCCATTTTGAAAATTTTAGAGGTTTGAAGTTTCGTGTTTTTGAAATTCCTTGACCGTCGTTTTTGAATTTCCTCATTTTTTGGTGTGTCGGTCCTTTCATTTTCTCCTGATTCTAAATAAGTCCCTATTATCCCTTTTGTAGCTTCCTACGACCAAAATCCTATCCTAATTAAAATTTTCTAACCTAATAAAATTTCAAATTTTGAAAACAAGATTTATTTTACACTATTTTGACAACAAAGATTAATTTTTTTGGTGATTAATTAAGTGTGGCTATCGGAACGTGAAGTCCATCCATCAAATTATTGTTCTGTTATCGATCTTCACGGCTCGTCCACCATATGTCCTTCCGTTTGTGGCCTTTCCACTTGTCCTACTCCCTCGATCCTTGTTTTCCTACACACATTGAACTGAGACCATACCTCTGACCAAGGTTGTTAAGGGTAATATAAGAAATTACATAACAATCCTCCTTTAGTTTGTTTCCTTATTCCTCATTTTGGGAATCGTGGCCACATTTGAACACCTCTATTTCGTCATATATTTTCATAATCAAATCATTTTTCTTAGGATCAATGGTCGACCTAGAAGTGGCCAAAAATTGTCTACCCAACTTAATGGGAATATCTTGGTCCTCTTAAAAGTTAGGGACCAAGAACTTCAAGTACACATTAGGGATGTACAAGACACCTATCGATTAATTGTAGTGTGATCGTCGTGTTTTTCAGCTCCCCTAATCTGAGTTTTAAATAAGTCGATATGGGCATCAAATTAATACTGGCCTCGAAATCACAAAGGGACTTACTAAAATGTTTGTATCCTATCTTAACATAAATTGTAAAATTGCCCAGATCTTTAAATTTTGGGGGATTTTTCAAGAAATGATCGCACTACAAGAGGAATCGATATTAATTTGTTCATGTTTTTCTTATGCCTATACATTATTTCCTTTAAATACTTGGCATATTTCAGTATCATTTCAGTATCTTCTCTGTTAGTTCTAGCAGTGTAAAATTTACATTAAAGTATTTAAACAAATTTAGAAAACTTATGATTTCTACCTCATCCCTTCATTTTTTGTCCTCTAACCTCGATGGAAATGGTATGTGGTTGGACACTAGCTCTGAGTGTTGTGCGATTTCCAGTTCAACTACCGGTGCGGGTAATTCTTCGCTTTTTTTATGAGTTTGGGCTCATCAAAGGTGTTGTCAACCATCTTGAATTTGTCATCCACATTAGTCATAGCCATATTTTGGCTTACCAAAGCTTTTCCCGAATGAATTGTGATTGCATTTACATGCTTTTTTTCATACTTTTAGGGATTATTTTTCATATTACTCGGAATACCCGTACCCATTTGCTTTCGCATTTCATTCAATGTGCTTACGATGTTGCACATCATTTCCTTTAGTTTGGCCACATTAGCATGAGTTTGATCTATTCGGTCTGGACTTGTTGCATGTCAAATCCCATTAATTGCATCTTAGATTTGATTCAGTCCAATCATTGACCATAATCAACATGATCGTTACTAATGGACTTTTTCTTGAGATCACTAAATATGCAAAGGCTGATACGAAGGATTTTATTGATTTGGAACTGGTTTTCGCTACCTTGATTGCCTCCCCACTTTAGATTTGGATATTCCTTCCAACTGGGGTTGTAAGTGTTTGAATATGTATTTTAGTCCTTATTTCCCAAATAATTCACTTTTTCCAATTGGGTTTCTGACTGTGTCATGTAGTTTCAAGGGGCATCGTGCATGGACGACTTAACAATGGTTCCGAGATGATATACCTTTAGCAAAATCTGTTGATGCTTATCGTCTTTCTTGACTGCTTTAGCCGTTGACAACTTCGGGTTATATGATAAGTGCTTGTTGGGCCACATGTACGAGTTCATAGCCATGTACTCGATCAACTGACAGGCTCGTTCATATGTATTGTTCATAAAGGCCCCATTGGATGCACCATCTAATCCTGCTATTAAGCTACAATCCAATCCATTGTAGAAAATTTATAGCTATAGCCATTCTTGCATTTCATGATGTGGGCACTTCCTTAGCAGTAATTTAAAGCGTTCCCATGCTTTTTATAACTTTTTGCTTTTAATTACTTAAAATTGGCAATGTCACACCTCAATTGGATGGTTTGACTAATGTGGAAAAACTTGTGTAAAAATTTCCCTACTAGTTAATCCCACATTGTGATAGAACCAAGCTCTTGTGAATCCAACCATTCATATGCATTGTCGCACAGTGATAAGGGGAACAATAGAAGACGAATGATGACATCGGTTACCCCGTTATACTTGAAAGTATCATAGAGCTGTATGAATCACTTCAAATTTTTATTCGCGTCTTCCATAATATTGCCCCGAAATTGCAAATTATTTTGAACCATTTGGATGGTGACCATCTTGATTTTGAAATTATTGGCATTGATTGTCGGCCTCTCGATACTACCTCGGACTACATCTAAGGTGGGTAGCGCGTATTCGTGCAAAGTTCACTTTTGTCGAGCCATCAATAGCTCTCTTCAGAACTATGCTTCCGGTTCCAGTGATTCATCAAATGGAGGTTTTTCTTTAGGTAAGTCAACTACCAAAGATGGATTGTTTTGCATTTGTTGACGGGTTCGCCTCAAAATTCTCTCTAGTTTAGGATTTGTCTTGATTGGAATGGCTCTACTATAAGTCATACATAGAAATAAAAGAGAAATTGAAATAAAATTAATAATCAAAAAATGAAATAAAATAAAATATGTATCTATAATTCTAAAAATTCCTATTTTTCCTATTAAAATATAGAAAATAAAATTTCAGTTTAATGTCGAAACCTCACCGCAACGGCACTAACAACTTGACCACTGCAAGACATGTCCAATTTCAAAACACATTTTTAAATCCAATTAATGAAATGAGTATGCATGCATAAAACCCCAAAATGAAAAAAATTATAACATCCCAAAAATTAAGGTTTAGTAGAATCAAGTTTGTGAATCGAGAGAAAGTGGTAAAGCCTTAATTTTTAAGATTATATATGCATTTTTAGGAAATAAATAAGGTATTGGTTTGTTGGTTAAGAGTTAGTGAAATGTTCCTTGAAATCCAAGTCTAAATTCCTTCTCTCTCGCCATTTTTATTATTTTACAGATTCTGCCTTAAACACTAGTCTGTGACATGCCTTTTTTTCAAATAAATATTGAAAAATTATTTCAAGAATGAGGAAGAAGCCTAATGGTTAAAAGAAATATGAGAAAGCATGGAAATTAAATGAGGTCCCAAGTTCGAATCCTTTCCCATGCAAAATAATTAAAATTTACAAAATCCCTTGTTTTTTAATATGTGTGCCATCCATATCCTTAAACCCTAAGTATAAATAAAAACAATTTATTGTATTTTTCAGCCTTTCATTCAATTTTTCCCTACCCTAGCCGTTCATCCCCTTCCTCTCCTCTTTTCTCTTTAATTTTCTTTCTTTCTCCCATTGTTGTCGTTGCCTACACCTCCTATTTTACCATGTTTTTTTTTCTTCTTTTTGCATCAAGATTGTGCACCATCTCATTACTCTATTGCTTTCATTTATCCTAATTTAAATCAGCCCCATATCTGAAATCTTGAACCCTGAGACCAGTCTCGAACATTGCCAAGAAAGTGTCATTTCCGTTTCTCTCAGCTAGCTTGGGTAAGATCTCTTTTCTCTTCAATTTCTTAATTAATCTTGTCAATTAAAAACCAAAATTCTAGATCTATAATTTGGTCAATTTTAAATTGTTTCAAAGGTATTTTTCCAAATTTTAATGAGATCTCAAACAGTTTTAAAATTCATCCCTAATTTTGGCCACCATGGGTGGTAGTGCGTGCGCTTATGTGCAAGAAAGGGGGTTGTTTTGTTTCTTGGGTCTTGCCCATATTTTTCCATCATGAAATTGTGTTCTTGAACCCTTCTATTCAACCTTTAAGCACAGGTTAATTAGGTAAAGAAATTTTTGATCAATTAGCCAATTGGATCCCACAAATCATGAAGCATAATTGGAATTAAGGATAACTAGTTTGTTATTTCGACATAGTTGTTGGGTAAAGGTTATGAATTGATTAAATGAAAGAATTTAATCATTAAATAGCTAGTGATTTTCAAGTATATTATTGAATTAGGTGCTGACTCAAATGTCCCAAATCATCCATAAAGGTGAAGAACGATTGTACGTATGGTTCACATTGATATAGTGTAAGGAATCTAACTAGTTTGGATTCATAAAGTAGTTATCATTTCAACAATTGGTATGAACTCATAAGTGGGTGTTTGGGGTATGGTTTAATGGTAAATTTATTAAATTTATACTGAATTTTGGTTTTGGTTCATTTAAGGAATTATTAAGGAAATTTGGAAGATTCTCTACTGTGCTGCGAGAAAGCAAAAAATTAGGTATGGGTCATAAACTCATAAAATTGTTTGAAAATGTTAAACATCATGTTATATTTGATAAATTATCTTGCTAATTGAATTGGATTAATAGCCAAATTATTGATTTTGTGAGTAGCCGAACCAGGTATGTTTTGAGCCTTAAAAGATTCACATGTTGGGAAAATTGTTTGTTTGATAGTATGAATGTTTGACTGAATGATAATGTGTTGAGATATTAAGTGTAATACTCCAAACCCGACCTAGATGTTATGGTCGAATCTGGCGATATCACATTTGTTTTTCGAAAACACAGTTTCATTGAAAACCTGTTCCATACTAATTCATGTTTATTGAAAACTCAAGTTGTCTTTAGCAATGTGTTGATCATATTAGTTTGTTACTATATTTAAAATGTTGTCTGATGCGGAAACTTTTACAGTATTTTATGAAAACGTGGTGTCTTTGAAAATAGTTACCTTTTGAAAACCCGTCTTTTTCTACAATTAGCAGTTTATATCAAACTAAATAAATAAAAACCCCAATTTAAAAGTTATAACCTTAAAGAGGCCTTTTTAAATAAAAATACCCAAATTTAGTTACTTATAAATCAGAGGCTAAAAATGAAAACCGATGCGGTTGTGTGGCCATCATTGAGTCCCTCGCAGCATCAACCCGCCTACAATTGGGGATTACCTGTACAGTTAGATAGAGGGGTGAGTTTATGAAAACTCAGTGTGTAATCCCCTAACAAGCAAACTGTCAATTAAACAGTAGATAAATGCAGTTTGCGCTTGAGCCCGTTACAGTAATAGTCCAGTTTAGTGTGGGCCTAAGACCTTTCCCGTAACAGTAAACAATTGGGCTTGAGCCCACCACAATGTCTGTAATCAGTAGGGCCTTTACCCAACTTCAGTAATAGTATCAGTGGGGCCTTGGCCCATAACAGTAATAGATATTAGTCATGCAGTGAACAGTATGTAATATCATTAATCGATGTAGTAACAGTACAATATCATTTCTTAGTGTAGATATGCAGTTAGAAGTCCTACCCAATCCAGCCTCTACACACCACTCCGTCCCGCCAAACACACCATGTGGGGATAAAATCGACCCACCCAACCAGACACACCAAGATTAGCACTGGATGTGGCATGAAATAGTATTGCAGCAAAGTTGCCTGTAAAATAAACTGCATATAGCCATCAGTAGGTCCACGGTCGTCTTGGGCGACCCGTGCAACCTTATCAGTACGGTACACCTCCTCCAAATATAACAACCCATCCCCATGCAATATGTCGTGACATAATATCATATGTGTATGCAAAATGTCATGCTCAATCATAATCATACATATCATAGAGCAAATCAATCATAGAGCAAAATAGTCATTTTACCCTATAGGGTATTTCGGTAATTTTACCCTATAGGGGTATTTCGGTCATTCTACCCTATGGGGGTATTTCAATCATTTTACCCTATAGGAGTATTTCGATCATTTTACCTTACGGAGGTATTTCGATCATTTTACCCTATGGGGGTTTTTTGGTCATTTTACTCTATTGGGGTATTTCGGTTATTTTACCCTATGAAGGTATTTCGATCATTCTACCCTATGGGGGTATTTTGGTCTTTTTACCTATTTTAGGTTTTCGATACAGATATTGACCTCTCAAAAAATCCGCAGTCGCCTCGAGCGACTCAAGTAACCTAAAAGGTCATAACAATGAAAATGGGCACAATGCCCATTACTCGACCCAACTGGGCCCACACGGTTGTGCGGCCCGTTCAGCCCAAATTTCACCACAACAATGAGATCTACTTAGCCCCGTCCAATATTTGCCACAAATTGTAGATTCCGTCTATGTGGGGCCCATAAGCCCAATGAGCCCACAAGGTCCATTTCGGCCCAACATGGCCCATTACGGTCTAAGCCCATAGAAATGCTCATGGAGGCCTCTACAGTTTATCACCCATGATTCACAGGTTTGGCTTTCCACACGAGCGATCGCACACTCGTGTGGTCTCAATGCCATATTTTGGCTTTTCGGCTTTTGATGTTCTACAGTTACAGTATGGTTACACACCTGATGCGATTTGCAAATTCCCTTTGTTTCGAACACTCTTATTCCGAAAATCAATGCAATGTGCCAATCAACCTCGACCACCACCAGTTAGGAATGGAAGCAATGCAAGTTGGAGAAAGTAACGAAAACCTTGAAAACCTCGTCGATCTCCCATCGAGAACAAGGAACAAATGAGATGATATATAGCTATCCACAACAACAACCTCCCCAAATCCCAATATTCTCTCCTCAAATCTCTCCAAATATCCCACCTCAATTCTCTCTATGACTAGTTCAAACTCCATTTAGTAGTATTTCAGTCCAACTCTACCACCCACACGAATTAAGCAGCAAAATAAATACCCCCTTTTTTGATGCGCCACCACTCGAACTTTAGACCCCATGTACACTCCACACGCCCCTTACCACTAGACCAACAACTCATTTGTATCATATTTTGACCACAATAAAAAACCTACTATCTAGATCCAAGGATTTTATTCACTTAAAATAAAAAAAAATTTGCATAAGCCAAGGCTTGAACCCTCGACTTCTCAGACACTTCCAAACACTCCTAAATCACTTAACCACTGAAGCAAACATTCACTTATGTCACTTCCTTGCACAAATAAATATTTATGTACAGTCTCCTAACTGTTCCCCTGTTCAAAATCTATTTCTTCTAGGCCCAAAATTTGGGGTGTTACATTAAGCTTATATATGATTTAAACGCATGAGATATTTGTAATATTGTGTATTGAAAAGGGTGCTATTTATGCATAATGAAAATCCATAAAAATATGTAAAATTGAATGATATCGATTGATACCAATACAATAGTAATTTGAAAGATTGGAACATTATTTCCATTTATTAAAAGCATGTGATTATTGTGGACATGCCGCTCATATTGAATGAATGTGAAAAGTCTTAAGATATGATTATGTATGAGATTGTGTGACATATTGCATATGCATTGGGTTGGAATTTTGTGGTTGACAGAAAAGTTTCATGGAGTACCGACAACATATTAAGTCTACATTATTTGTTGTCAGTGCACTGCACCTGAAGTACCGAGGGGAATGAAATTTTATCGCATTTTTACTAGCAGCTTGTCTGCATTTTTACTGGTAGAATTTTTTGCATATTTTTATCGGTGGTTTTAACCCCAACGGGCTTAAGCCTATAATGTTTTGGAGTTCAGATGACGAGTTCTGAGGAACTCGTGGTGTGTAGCGGATGGTATGGGTAGGAACCTTTTTGTATTGCATCATGCTCATGGCATATTCAAATGTTATTGATTTGTGATATGTGTTGTATTGTGTTGTATTGAATAGTATCGAAATTAATGATTGTTACTCAAACGAATGATGTCCCATGCTCATACATCGTTTGACATTTATTTGATAATGGCTATGTAATGATATGAAATTCCTATGATGGTTCTGTTTTCTTCCGTTAATGCTAATACATTTCACTGTATTTTATGTTTTTTCCCATTTAAATAATTTTTCAACTCACACTGAGCTTTTCATAAGCTTACCCCCAATAGTGTTTAACTTTTTAGGTAAACCTCGAAATTAGGACCAGACTCGGCATTCGGACAATCACCTTAGACCTAGGACTATTTTTAATAAGTTTTAATCAGTCTCTGTTAGTTTTGGTTTGTAACTTTTAATTATTTCTGGTCTATGGCTTGGTAACTTTTCTTTTAGGGATTTTTGCATGCACGGATTACTCAAGCATAATAATCAGATAATGCATGATATTAGGCTTAAGTAAAATTTGATATTGTTCCCTAGTTTCCTCAGCATATTTTCTTCCAGGTATTTGATTTTATTTTCTTGTGTTGACTTTTTATTTTTAGTGTTTCTAGCTACTACTTCATTATCAATACTTATTCCAAAGTTAAGTGTTAAATTTATGTTCTAGGATAATATTTGTAATCTTGTAAGTTCTAATCAACTTCTCTGTGGATCGACCTCGGACTCTTGAGATTTTATTACTTGAATATAACCTACACTTGGGTTGTAGAACTAGAAAGTCACTGTCAAGTTTTTAGCACCACTGCCGGGGAAGGTAAGATTTAGGTTACAAGTTTATAAGTATTCTTTTTTATGTACCTATATTTGCCTTGTTCTACCACCCAATTTGTTTATGCATATTTGGCATGGTGATTTTAATTCTCGTCAATTAGTTAGAAAAAATTGTGAAACCTTTGTTGGTAATTTGATTGAGACACCTCCACTTTCTCCAATCATGGATGAGATTGAAAGAGCTCCTGATGAAAATGAGATTCAACAAGTGCGCACCCTGCGTGATTACTTGCAACCTCCTCGAAACTGAACACCCTTTTGCTTTGTTTTACCTTTGAGTGCAAATAATTTTCTGTTCAAATCTGGAATCTTAAGTTTACTTCCTAATTTTCATGGCTTAGAGCCTAAAATTCCTTACTTACATCTTAAATATTTTGATGAAGTATGTGTCACCTTTAATGATCCACCTTGTGCTAATGAAATTGATAAACTCAAATTATTTCCTTTTCCTTTAAAAGATAAAGGTGAAAATTTGGTTTAACAATTTAAAACCAAGATCAATTGGTACTTGGCAAAAAATGCAAACTGAATTTTTAAAGAATTTTTTTCCAACACAAAAGCACCAATGCTTTTAAAAGATAGATTCAAAATTTCTTGCAAAATTCAAATGAACCATTTTTTTAATGTTGGAAACATTTCAAAGATTTGTTAAGTTCTTGCCCACATCATGGTTTTGAAAATTGGCGAACTTTTAGTTTCTTCTATGAAGGTTTAACTCTCGAAGCTAAATAATTTGTTGAGACAGTGTGTAACAGACAGTTCCTTGATAAAGAACCTCAAGAGGCCCTTGACTACCTAGAGCATTTGGCAGAAAATTCACTATCTTGGCACATAGTTAAGCCTTCTAAATATTCCATTAGATCAAATCTTGCTAATAATAAAGGAAAAGATCACCTTAGTTTAGAAGATGATCTAAGTGCTAGGATGACTAGTTTAACTAGAAAGGTTTAAGCCATGGAGCTTAGGAAAGTACAAGAAATTAAACCAGGAAAAGCTAAAGAAATTTGTGGTATTTGTGAAATCATGGGACATTCTACTATGGAATGCCCAAACATTTCACTTTTCAAAGAAATGTTGCATGAACAAGAAAATGTTGTGGAAACATTCAGAAAACCCTTTAATTCTCCATACTCAAGCATTTACAACCCTCAATGGAGAAACCACCCTAACTTCAACTGGCAGGATAATAATCGTGCTCATTTACCCCATCCTCCAAAACCTCTCAACACTCTGACCCAACCATCTTCACATGTAAAAATTTTAGAGGATACATTGCAAGAATTCATGCAGACACAAACAAATGTCAACAATCAGACTTCACAAGGTATCAATGAAATCAAGAGCACACTTTCTATGTTGACAGCCTCATTGCGCATTCAAGAAAAAGGTAAGTTTCCTGCTCAACCTCAACCTAATCCTTCTACTCAATGTCATATTTCTTGTCTTAAAGAAATCCAAAAAGAATATGTGAATTCTATCACAACTCTTCAAAGTAGTAAGGCCATCGACAAGATTATTTCTTCCAAAACCCAAAAGCCCTCTCTCAGTTCGCTAAGCAGTGGTAAGGATAATTGCAAGCCTAAAAGTTCTAACAACTTAGACAAGGAAAATATGGGGTTTCTGCTCCTTTCCCTCTAAGATTACTACCAATAAGGAATTTGAATCAAAATGCTAAAATTTTAGAAATTTTCAAACAAGTTAAGATTAATATTCCTTTATTGGATGTGATTAAACAAGTGTCGTCTTATGATAAGTTTTTGAAAGATATGTGCACAGTTAAAAGGAAACATAATGTGCAAAAGAGAGCCTTTTTAACTAAACATGTGATTTAAATCATTCAGCATATCACTCCACCTAAATACAAAGATCATGGTTGCCCTACAATTTCATGCATCATTGGGAACACTATAATAGATTGTGCTTTGCCTGAACTCGGTGCTACTGTTAATCTTTTTCCTTTCTCTGTTTATTAGCAATTAGATTTAGGTGAACTTAAGCCAACATCTATCACATTTCAGTTAACTAATCGATTTTTCAAAAATCCTCGAGGGATAGTAGAAGGTGTGTTGGTTCAAATTGACAATTTTTATTTTCCAATTGATTTTGTTATTTTGGACACGCATCCTATCTTAGATTCTACTTTACAAATCCCTATTATTTTAGGTCGTCCATTCCTTGTAACTTTAACTACTTTGATTAATTGTAGGAACGGTGTTCTAAACTTGTATTTTGGAAACATGACATTAGAATTAAATGTGTTTAACATTTGTAATCAACCTGCTAAAGATTCTGATGTACATGAAGTGGACTTCATTGAATAACTTGTCCATGAACAGTTCATCAATTCCAAACTATTCAATCCTTTGGAAAATTATTTAACTGAATTTGAAATTGATGACAAAACAAAAAAAATCCATGCATTAATCCTGTCTTAAATAATTTTCAGGGACAAAATAAGAAATTTTATTAGAAACAAAAGTTTGAGGAACATCCAACAACTAAAGATGTTTTAACACATCAGTTGATCAACCACCCATGCTTGATTTGAAACAACTACCATGTGATCTGAAATATTCATTTTTGGGTGAGAATGAAACTTTTCCAGTGATAATTTCCTCAAAACTTGATGCACACCAAGAAGGTAAGCTACTGAAATTTTGAAAATGCATAAAAATGCATTAGGATGGACCATCATAGCTAACATAAAAGAAATTAACCCTCTGATTTGCACACATAACATTTATTTAGAGGAAATTTCTAAACCTTCTAGACAAATGCAACTAATTCTTAATCCTAATATTAAAGAAGTGGTGAGAAACGAAGTCATTAAACTCTTGGATAATAGAATCATTTATCTTATTTTTTACAACAAATGGATAAGTCCTACCCAAGTTGTACCCAAGAAATCTGGGGTTACTATAGTCAAAATTAAAAATAATGAATTGATCCTAACTAGGACTATTATTGGTTGGCGATGTGCATTGATTATAGGAAACTTAATTTAGTGACCAGAAAAAATCATTTCCCTTTACCTTTCATGGATAATATCCTAGAAATAGTTGCGGGGCATGAATTTTATTTTTTTCTAGATGGATATTTTGGGTATAAGAAATTGCAATTTCACTTGAGGATCAAGAGAAAATCACTTTTACATGTCCTTTTGGCACTTTTTCACATCGAAGGATGCCTTTTCGATTATGTAATGCACCAGCCACGTTTCAGAGATGCATGTTTAGTATTTTTAGTGATATGGTTGAACGCATTTTAGAAGTCTTCATGGATAATTTTTCTTTTTTGATGATTGCTTATCCAATTTAGAAAAGGTTTTAATTAGATGTAAAGAAAAAAAAATCTTGTTCTTAATTGGGGAAAATGTCATTTCCTTGTCACTAAAGGAATTGTTTTAGGACACATAGTTTCTTTAAAAGGGATTCAGGTAGACAAGTCAAAATTTGAGTTAATTTCCAATTTTCCAAAACCGAAAACTGTAAAGGACATTAGGTTATTTTTAGGACACACGGGATTTTATAGGAGATTCATAAAAAAATTTAATGCTATATCTAGGCCTTTGTGTATCTCTTATTAAAGGATAGTGTGTTTGGAAGGACTGAAAAGTGTGAAATGACTTTTGGAAAACTTAAAAGTATGCTTACTTCTGCTCCTATTATGAAACCCCAGATTGGACTTTACCATTTGAAGTAATGTGTGATTCTAGTGATTACATTATTGGTGTTGTGTTAGGATAAAGGAAATGTAAGAAACTATATGTCATTTGTTATGCAAGTAAAAATTTAAATAGTGCTCAAATGAATTATTCTACTACTAAAAAATAATTACTTGTAGTAGTTTTTGCATTGGAAAAATTCAGATCTTACCTTGTTGGATCATCTATTGTTGTCTTTAGTGATCATGCAACTTTAAAATATCTTCTCTCCAAAAAGGATGCCAAACCCAGGTTGATTAGGTGGATTCTTCTTCTTCAAGAATTCAACATCACCATTCGAGATAAGAAAGGAGTAGAAAATTTGTGGCTGACCATTTGTCAAGACTTCTTTGTGAGCAATCTTTTGAAACTTCCCCAATTAATAATAGTTTTCCTAATGAACAAATTTTAAATATCTTTGTTATACCATGGTTTGCTGACATTACAAATTTTCTTGCGACAGGAAAAATTCCTTCTTAGTGGAGTTTACAACATAAAAGGAAATGTTTTTTTGAGGTAAAAAATTGTATTGTGATGATTCATATCTTTTCAAACACTACCCTAATCAAAATTTTTGAAGATGCATACCTGACAATGAGGTACATAGTGTCATTAATTTTTTTTTTTCATTTTGAGGCATGCGGTGGTGATTTTTCATCCAAGAAAATTACTGCAAAAATTTTACAATGTGGAATTTATTGGCCAACCTTAATCAAGGACAATTATAATTTATGCAAATCATGTGAAAATTTCCAAAAATATGGATCCATTTCAAAACGAAACATGATGCCATTAAATCCAATTTTTGTGATAAAAATTTTTTATTGTTGGGGTATTGACTTCATGAGACCTCTTCCATCATCATTTGGTTTCTTATACATTTTGATTGCAGTATATTATGCTTCAAAATGGATAGAGCCAACTCCATGTCAAAATAATGATCACAAAACAATGATTAAGTTTTGTAAAGAAAATATTTTAAGTCGATGGGATTCCTCGATCTATTATAAGTGATGGGGGCACACATTTTTGCAACAAAATTTTTGAATCATTAATGAAGAAATATACCATTAGACACAAAGTTGCAACCCCTTATCACCCTCAGACAAATGGACAAGTAGAACTTGCAAATAAGGAGATTAAAAACATTTTGGAAAAACATGATTAACCCAACTCGCAAAGATTGGTCTCTGAGACTTAATGATGCATTATGGGCTTACCTAATTGCTTTCAAAACATCATTAGTCATGTCTCCCTATCAACTAGTTTATGGAAAAACTTGTCATTTACCCATGGAAATTGAACATAAGGCATATTGGGCTATTAAAATGCTTAACTCCAATCTTGATGATGCTTCTAAGTTGTGAAAGTTGCAAATTAATGAACTTGAAGAACTTAGAAATGGTACTTATGAGAATTCAAAAATAAATAAAGAAACAAACAAAGCTTTTCAAGGTGCAGTGGTCTATTTGTTATAAAGCATGTGTACCCTCATGAGGCAGTCAACATTGAGAATCCAAAGAATGGTAATGTATTCAAGGTTAATGGAAATGTTGTGCGAAAGCGTGTAAAAGAGTAAAATTATTTTACTAAAAAATCACACTAAGTTCAATTCCCAGGAAAGAGAGGTGGATCACAAGGATCGCTTAAGTACCA
>JABFAF010280202.1:147-10371 GCA_013677275.1 Gossypium schwendimanii
AAACAAATAAACAGAGTTTAACTAAAAGATTATTTCTCAAATTTGACTGAAAATAGGAGTCATACTTAACAGAAGATTCGAATAGTTAAGGATTTTAGATTGAAGGTTACCAATTCTCACACTTTTCATCATCTGATGCAGAAAGGAGAGAAGAAATTTCAGAAAAAGCTAAACTGCTATTAGGACTGTTTTTTTGCTTTGCGTGTTTAGGACGTTTTAGTTTCCCATTTCTTAATGTATGTTTTTTTAGGAATGTTGTTTATTGCTTTAGGAGCCCCAGGCACCGCCCATCCGGACTGCTGGTAGTTTGACAGCTGGACGTGATGCAAGGTTTTAGGCTTTGTTTAGTCTTTTCAAATTTAATAAATGCATCGGGTACTTTGATAAAAAAATTCCTTTCAACTTGATTGAATATTAACTCGATTGGCATGGATATTGTAGCCAATATAAGATGACGTGGGTTCAAGTGCACTGAAACATACTCATATCAATGGATTAAGAAGGAACTATGAGTAATTTTAAATATTTTTTTTAAAAAGAAAATTTAATCCGAACTTATAATCATGAACGCCAATTTTTTTAATGGAAAATTATGTTATAAAAAAATTTAAAATTCCATAAACGGTTATATATAGTAAAAAAAAAGTTTAATATATAAATAAATCACACATTTGTTACATTTTCAATTGCAGAGTACTCCAAACATATTTTATTCAAAAAAATTATACTTTAAAATTTTACAAGCTTAAATTAGGAATATTTTAATATCAAAATTTTCCATTGAAAATTTGGGAATTATAAAAAAAAAATACAAAGTAGAAATTTGTTGCATAAATTGGTTGCTTTAGGAGGCTACAAAAGGAAAAAGAAAAGCGGGGAGGTTTTTTTCACAGCTGGGAGGGAACGCACGTGGCAGTCACTGCCTGCAAGAACTTTTTAATGGCCTATGCATGCCACCTACGTCACACTAATTTAACCCCACCCTTCTCACCCCTTTCACACCTCTTTATATACCCTCCCTTCTCTCTTCCACACTGCACCCCACCCCCACTCCTCTTTCTCCCATGGCTGCCTCCGTTGATCCTCTCGTTGTTGGTCGTGTCATTGGCGATGTTGTCGACATGTTCGTTCCCACCGTCACCATGTCCGTCTACTATGGTTCCAAGCACGTCTCTAACGGATGTGACATTAAGCCTTCTATGGCTATCAACCCTCCCAAAGTTGCCATCGATGGCCTTCCTGACCAGTTTTATACTTTGGTTCGTTTTTTTTTTACCAATTGGGAATTGGGTTATCTTTCTGCACTGTTTTTAGTGTAATTTGTTTGAGAGAGAGGGAGGGTATGATTGTTTAATGCTTGTCGATATGTCTCTGAGTGAGGCTGACAATTAATGATGCATGCTGGTGATGATTTAAACCAGGTGATGACTGACCCTGATGCGCCAAGTCCCAGCGAGCCAACCATGCGTGAATGGGTTCACTGGTACGTTGTTCCCCCCCCTTGTTTTTGAGAAAATATTTTGTAATCATGTTGCTGATCATTTCGTAAACCATCACGCACTTTGCTTTCGTCGCTGTTTCAGGATCGTGTCTGACATTCCTGGAGGAACCAACCCCACTCGAGGTATAAACAACTCTCTATGTATTTATATTGTCTTATTATACCCTCTTCAGAATATTGCCATATTTTTAACTTTATTATTTCGATTGATTCTGCCGTAAAGAAAAGAAATTTTAGCAGAATTATTTATGATGATATTTACTGTGATTTTCTTTCCATTCTCTTTTATCTCAGCCAAGATTAAACCAATTCTTGCATGCATGCATGCATCCCGAGGGAAAATTTTCCGAGGCAATTATAATCTGGTTTTCTTATTAAATCAAGTGGGTTATATCTATTTTTAGTAAATTATGAGTACAAAATTAAACAACAAAGTTGTTTGAAAAATCATCTCATACTAGGTTAAATGACACAAGAAAAGAAGTAAATTACTACTTTCCGTGTGTATGTGTTTACTAGAATAATTAATAAAAAGAAAAAAATGGGTGTTAAAAATACATCTAGCATAGAGCTTAGATAAACAATTTGCAATTTGCAGCAGTAGAATTTGAGTTGAATTCATTGTTAAATCTGTCAAAGATCCAATACAACCCTAACAAATGTTGTCCGCCACCAAAATTCCTTTTACTATGTAATCTATATATCACTGACACTCACTGCAATCTGCATGTAATTAATATAATTAATTAAATATCTTATTTTGGCTCTTTCTGCAACCCAATATTTTCCTATTTGTATTTGGGATTGCAATTGCATGCATCACACATCTGACACATGGTTAGTTGTTTCAACAACAAGTAGCAGCCCATCCATGCTTTGGATTCTCTTGTATATATGCCACATGCCATGTAACTACACTGTCCTCGTGGCTTCCATTGGGACACAATATTGACCCACCTTATATAATATACTCTTAGTTGAGATGGGATATATAAGATATTTATAGTCTTAATAACTCTTATCAATAAAATAGGAAGGTTTAATACGGACATGCTGTAAATTGAACATATAGTTTGCCCAACTCTAATTTGCATGATGTGTCAGGCTTGTGATGTTTAATCCTAAATTATAATGATATAAGCACATTAGTTTAATATGAGTGGGGGATTATTCAATTTCAGGGAAGGAAATCCTGGCATACATGGGTCCACGGCCTCCAGTAGGCATACATCGCTACATACTGGTGCTGTTCCAACAAAAGGGCCCGTTGGGTGCGGTGCAGCAACCGGCGACAAGAGCTAACTTCAGCACTCGATTTTTCGCTGACCACCTCAACTTGGGACTGCCTGTGGCTACTGTCTATTTCAACGCCCAAAAAGAGCCCGTCAGCCGAAGGCGTTGAATCTCCCACACACACTTCTCTCTCTCTATATATATATAAAATATATAAATATAAAACTGGTTCGACTCTTTAGCTTTATAAAGTAGCTTTGGCCAAGTGTAGTCCTAGTACGTAGTACGTTTGAGAAGTGTATGTCTCTTCGTTGGGTTTATATTTGATGCTAAGTTATCGAACTTTTATGCCGATTAACTGAGCTTCCTTATTCTAATTTGAGTTAATCAAGTCCTTAAATTAGACTCTCTTTTTTATTTGTCAACGTTTAATCTATAATATATAATATATTTGGTGCATTTGTTGCACAAGATGATGAAGATGATGGGATAATTAACATTCTTTAATCATGTTTCTGTCGNTAATCAAGTCCTTAAATTAGACTCTCTTTTTTATTTGTCAACGTTTAATCTATAATCTATAATAGATTTGGTGCATTTGTTGCACAAGATGATGAAGATTATAGGATAATTAACATTCTTTAATCATGTTTCTGTCGCACGTAAAAAGGGATAGATATCTTTTTAGGATTTATATTTAATGCTCTCACCATTTATTCATTATACATTTATCAACAGATTCCCGGATTAGATGATGGTACAAAAATTCATGTAATTAGATCACCGACTAAATGATGACACAAAAGTTTTTTAAAAATAAGTAATAGTGATTTTATTTTACTTTTAATAACAACAAAATTATATTAATTTATTAATAATAGATTATCGATAAAAAGAGATAAAAGTATCAACAAAATTTTTGCATTTAGAGACTGATTGCATTTCGGCTCATTTATTAAAAGAATGGGTAAATTAGTCCATATATATTTCGAAATGTATAAATTAGTTTCTTCGTCCTGTTAAATGATTACGTGGAGATTAATTTAAATGGTTAAATAAAAAATTCCTAAAAATTCAAAATATATATATGTAAAAGAATTTAAAAAATTTACAAAAAAAGTCATCCTTTTACAAACTTTTCAAGTCCAAACCCAAAAATGGTCATTCTTTTACAAGATTTTTTTCCCTAATTTACAAAATCCAAAAAAATAATTCACATACTTGATTGAAGCCAAAAATAAATAAATAAATAAAAACTTGATACTTTCAAATTTCTCATGTTTATGTTTTTATTAATGTTTAATTTAACCTTCATTGCCCATACTTCCAATTAAAAGGTAGATGAAAAAAATATTTAATGTTTACTTTCTTCTACTTTAGTGAATACTCATTTTTGCATATCATCTATTTTCGTATCTTCTAATGGCGTGTAATCAGTATTATAAAATTTCGATTATTTATTTTTGCATCCCCTTAATTATTACAAACTTTCACATTTGAAGATCTTATTGTTAAATACCCTAAAAAGCTTCAATCTTTTAAGTGTTTGAATGTTACAAAAAATTTTAATTTATTATTTCTTATTTGGATCTGTTATCTTATTCGAATCTGTTATCAAATCCGCAAAAGATATTACATTACCAAAGAGAGAAAGGAAAATCGAGCTCATACCTAACAATAAGAAATGACATGGGCTTGGTGATGGCTACATGTGTACACCAAGATTGGAATATGGGTAATTCCTTTACAGCAGAAGCACTAGCTTGTAATCGGGCGCTTCATTTGACCACTAACTTGGGGTTTCCAAAGCATAAAATTAAAAGGAGATTTCTTAACCATGTAATCAAGAAACTCAAAACTAGTACATTTGACAGATTAACAAGCGAGCCTCTGGTGGAAGATGGTAAAGCTCTACTTCGAAGGTTTTACCATTACTGACTCTCTCTTGTCTTTAGATAAAGTAATATGGTGGCTCGCAAACTAGCGAAAGAGGGATCGATGCCCGACTATGGCCAACATTGATGGAAAAAGGAACTCAGATAGTTGCATCCATAATTCTCAGCAAGTAAGTAACCCCGGAACCCAAGGAAAAGAGTGAAGTTGATGATGCATGGATGGATTAAATTTATTAAATTAATACGGGAACAAAAATTTTCTAGACGTGATTAAAGTGATAATAATGAGTTTTAGACTTTAGTTAGCTTTTAAATTTTATTGAGTTGAATTTTAAGACTTAAATTTGATTATATATATATAAGCCCAATAATATATTTATTAAGTTTCTATTTTAGAGATTTATTTATTTCAAATTTTTAAATATTTCAAACTAATTTAGCTTTAAGGAAGGTTAGGTCTATACATATGGTATTTGTTCTCTATAGCTACCATATATGTTTTTGCTCGACTTTTTTTTAATAAAATACTCCAAGGGATATTTTCATACAAACTAATTTCTTTTTCATTTTTTTTTCTTGATAGAACCTTTGTTCTAAATTCTTTAAGATTGTAGAGGAGATTCATCATAATTCTAACTTGCGTAATTCAAGTCAATTGGGAGGGTTGATTAAAGCCTAATATATAGTTCTTTCTTTGTTTGTGTAAGTTCAATAAAGGGGGCTAGGTTATCTATCCAACTATTTGTCATCAACTAGTGGCGAAGTCAGGGGTTGGTACAGACGTCGTCCCCCAAAAATAATTTTTTTTTTATTTAGGCCCTTTTATAATTTATTAAATTTTAAATTAGTAATAGTAAATTGCACTTTGGCCCCTCAAAAATGATTAAAATTGATCCAATCCTTAAAGATATATAGACTATTGAAATGGCAAAAATAAATTTTTACTATCGTAAAAATATACAATTTAATTCTGACTCCCTCCTAAAAAAAATTTTTTGGCTTTGCCCCTGTCATCAACACTATTTATCTTCTTTCTTCTTTTCATCAATCATTCAATCATCTTTTGTTTCTTTTCTTTGGTTCTTTAATTATTTATTTTTTTATTGATTTATTATATGATTTTTGTTGGAAATTTTCATATTTGAATCCAATAACTTTGGTTTATAAGCTACTCTTGCAAAAAGTTACTTAGGTTGTAATAAAAAGTTATAAACTTCGAATTGATTGTTCTGGCTCTTAAAGTTTAATCCCGAGCTTCTGTATCATTTGGTGTTAGAGTCTAGGTTTGGTTGTTCAATCTCATCACATCAGCTCTTATCTAAGATTAAACCAAAAATCGTCAAGATTTTCTTTTTATCTTATTTATTTAATTTTTCGAATTTTGTTTTAATTTTTTTCAAATCTTTTAAATTTTATTATAATTATTTGGTAATTGGATTGAGCAAAATAAAAAATAATTAAGTATGTTACTCACCTCTTCCTAAATTATCATTTCATTGTTCGAATTTGTCAAAAGTGATGGAAAAATTTGCATGAGAAGTCAACAACTCCCTCTCTTTCATTCTCCATGAAAAGATAAAACTCATTGTTTCTTTTGCTTTGGAATCAAAATGGTTGAGAGAATTTTGTTTGCATGGAGGGATTTCCATCTTTGTTTTTGTTTGCATGAGAGATTTGGGTGTTAAAAATTGAAAGATTCTTAAAACAAATCTTTTGGGTGTGGGTTTTGATTCGAAAAAAGAAAAGGAGAGTAGTTTTGAGAACCATTTTTTGGGTTAGACTCTAGATTTCAAAAGATGAAATCTTCAAGAAAAACTAAAAAGATTTGTCTAAAAACTCTTTTCCAAATTCCAATTACCAAAATTTCGAAATTTTGAGTTTTTTTTTTTGTGAGAAATTTGAATTTATCGGACCGGATTTCTAATGAGTGAATAACATGAAATTTTGTACACGTTATATATATTGTTATTGCATTAAAAATTTTGGTCTTTGGTTAGAAATTGTGTATCCTTTAAAAATATTGATATAGCGTCAGAAATTATGGTATAAGCTATTGGTCCTCACACACATAAAATTTTGGTATAGGCGGACGAAAAAGAAATTATATTCCAAAATATGCAATAGAAAATAGAGCTAAAAATTTTGATGTTAACTTATTGTAACCAGCTGATTTTGGCAATTTCTTTTTAACGTAGAGAACCTCCACGTCCAATAAGGTTAGATATAAGCCCAATACGGGGGTTGACAATGATGTTTGGCGGTGGTTCAAATTGTTCAAGTTGTTGGGCTCTAGTTGGTTTGACTATGATGTCACGTGCAGCAACTACTCCCAATCAACAAATTACTGACTGTAAGTTACAGTATTATTTCATCCATAAATTGCACGAACCGGCTTTTGAACGTTCGTTTCTGACTTCATGCACCCATGCTCAAAACGTAGTAACCTTATCCTCTTTATATATCTGAACATCCACTGGTTAGCACTCTCAATGACAAGACAAAATATCTACACTTAGGAAGTTTCTAAATTTGCATCCACTAACTCATGAATGGATATATATCAAGGCTTTTCACATGGTCTACTTATATTGATGTTACGAGTCAGTTAAATATCAATTTAATTAAAAAATAATTAAAAGAATATTTTAATGACCTTTGTATATATAGTAAGATTTGAACTTAAAATACCATGATTTTTAAACTTTTAATGTTATCCTTTCAATCAAAAGTTACAATTACCATCCAATTTGCAATGTTATCCTTGAAGTTCGATTTTTTACAATTTTATACATAAAATTTTGATTTAATTCAATTCCACAAACCACCAACACTATTGTTGATATACTAGTGTTCTACATTTACATACCGCATACAGAAATAATTATATTTATCCAAAATAAAAATAAATAGATGTATTTATTTAAATGTACACATTTGAACCATGATCAAAGTTTCATATGTATAATTACATATTGGATCAAAATTTGTGTATAATTTTGATATTTATCCATTTTATATAAGCTTTTAATAAATATACTTTTTACATAATTTTTTTCACTTACATTGTGAATGTAACGGGTAATTTTTTAAGTAATTTTTTAAGCAATCAACTCAGACTCTAATTTAAAAACAATAACTTTTTTTACTAAAAGAAATTATAATTTCTAAAAAAATAAATTGATAATATGAATAACAACATAAAATCTATTTCAACATAGTAGTTCAACAAGATATACTCTTATATGGTAAGATTCAAAATTATATATAAATTTTGGTTTAATTTAATATACATTAAATTTGAATTTTGATTCAATTATATACGTGTGAAACCATAATTTTAATTTAATTATACACATTTAAAAAATTAAATTTGATTGTTTTCACTTTTGCTAAATAATATTTTACCAGTGGTTGTATATTCTTGTTATGAAATAAAAATTTAAGCAAACAGTTGAAAAATAATACTCGACCAAAAAAATTAATACAAAATTGTACCATTTATATAAATCACTTCATTAGTGTATTTTCTAAAACTACTCATAACCCCTCCTCAAACTCACAAATGAGAGGATAATGCACTTGAAAACACTTGAACCTACGCCCTCTTACATTGACAACAACCTCATGCCAATCAGACTAAAACTCAATCAATTAAATACTCAAATTTTTAATTTTTAATTTCAACTTGAACAACTTAATTTATTTAAAAAAACTAAAGTGTTAAGCGTACATTTATTTAATTTAAAATATTAATTTGTCAAAATATTAAAACTCTGCTTTGAGTTTGACCTATAATTAGCTAATTTATTAACTGTGTCTTGCTTTTGGTGAGAAGCCAAATATTTTTTCTGGATAAAAAATTAGAAAAATTAAAATCGGAAGGATAGGAATATGAAAATTATATTAAAAAAATTCAATTATTATTTTGATAAAGCTAAAAGAATATTTGAATGAAGTTTTAGTGTGTTTGATTAAGGCGGAGGCTTGTTCTGATTTTTAAATACTAATTTAAGTTTGTAATTGTGATGTGTGGATCTTTTTAATTATTTGTACATATGTTTGTTTAAGTTATATTTATAATAGTAAAAATTTAAAATAAAAAAAAACCTGAAAAATAGCAGGGAAAGAAATGAAAAGTATATTATTTATAGGACAAAATTTTAGAGATACAGTCTAAATTTGTGGCTAGACTTGCAGTGTATCCCACTTAAGTAGACGCAAGGATTTTTGAACTCTTAACTCACAAACATATTCTAAACGGCTTATAAGCATAGTAGGTGTTATTGTGATAAAAAAAAAATGAAATTAATTAAACAGGAAAATAGTGATGGAAATATCACATTATAGACTTAAAATTAATTACGTGCCAAGTTTTGATGGGAAAGGGGAGGGGCGATGGTAAGATCCAGATTGAGGTCGGGTAAACAAGTACTGCTGATAGTCTCCGAAGCAGTTGCAGGATTAAAGGGTTGGCATGCAGAACTGGAGTCGTTGGATGCATTGGATTTGGTTAATGTAGGAGATAGAAGCGAACGACGATTGTTTGGGTCAATTCCCATCATCCAAAGTTTCCTTTTTAAGTGAATATTCCAGTGATTCTTCACTTCGTTGTCGGTCCTACCTGGCAATCTTCCTGCTATTAGTGACCACCTAAACATTTCACAATGTCCATTATTATTAGTAAGCCATTTTGCAGTCTAATTAATCAAAATAATGTAGTTTGTTAACTGTGTATGAATTTATCAAATACAAATCCTTACAAAGAATGAAGGACTTGATTAACCTAAGGTTTCGAACAAGAAGAGAAAGCAATGTACATGTAATATAAAATTAAAAAAAACCTACCTATTTCCAAGGAGAGCATGGAGTTTGATAATAAGGTCCTCTTCATCTTCACCAAAATTGCCTCGTTTAAGGTCAGGCCGCAGGTAGTTTACCCATCTCAGTCGACAACTTTTTCCACAACGAAGCAGCCCTGCTCAGTCCAAAAAAGATAATTTTTTTCATTATCTGCCTTAATAAAAATCCTCAAGACGTATATATGAGAGGAAATGGTGTTAGAGAAATAGACCGGCAGCCTGAGGAAGAGAGCGCCAGCAACCTTCACCATGTTTTAGAATGTAATCCGTGAGCTTCTGGTCTTCTATTTTAGACCAAGCTCCTTTGTTTGTGTCTTTCTTTTCACAACAAGGCTTCCTCATTGGCAAACCCAAAGGCAATGAATTGAGGCATGCAAAAGCTACAGACCAGAGTAGAGGTAGCGGAGGAGAAATAAACAAAGAGACAAGTAGTATATATATATAAACAAGGGTTTGTGTTTGTCCCCAGCTGCCATGGCTTGACTTACGGCTACCAGCCGTTGGATTTGTCACGCTTTGCATGCCGTTGGATGCACGATTCCACGTTGATTTCAAGGAAAATAAGTTAAATCCATGATGGTCAAATGCTCAATTAGCCTTTATTGTTTAACCCCATTCCTAGGGCTAGTTTAGCCCTACTAGCTATTAAAAAGTTTGGTTTACTATTTAGCATTGTTGTGGAAAGATGCTTTCCTAGAAGTTTTGGGTAAGGGTTGGTAAGTTTACATACACGTAT
>JABFAF010006498.1:0-17430 GCA_013677275.1 Gossypium schwendimanii
TTACTTGCAAAAGAAGCATACTCGATCTGCCTAATTCCTGCCCAACACTTGAATTGAATCGCTTCACTTGCAGCTTAGAAATAAAAATCATGGGTAATGATGAACTACTTTGCATGACTAACATATACCCTTTTCTATGGTGAGACAAAAATCAAAGACTGGCATTGGATTTTTCCTCATTATTGGTCTGCCAAATTCACTTCCTTTTTTTCCCTCTTTTTCTATCTTCGGACTTTCCAAAGATCTTCTCCTACAACGACCTCAAATGAAAGCTTTTGTTGCCCTCAAAGTTTAGCTGAGAAATGATCCATTAAACTTATTCCCTTCTTTTCCCCCTTTTTTTTATTTGTGAAGTCTGTGTTTTTTGTGGGTTTTTGTTTAAATGGCCAAGGCATCGGGTTTTTTCACACCGAGCCTGAGGACAAAGATTCAACCTTCAATAGGCGTTTCTCGATCTGGGTTTTGCTTATCCGAAGGAATCTTTAAGAGGGTAGTGTGCTCGAGTGGTATTGAAAGTGCGGGGACGCATGTTTCCTCTTCTCAATCTCGAATACCCAAGTAAATTTTCTTATGCTTATTTCATTTGATTCTTGTTTGATTGTTGCCTTGGATGATTATTTCTATGGCAATTGAGTTGTAAAGTCTTTTTGAAGAAGACTATAATTTTACTGGGATTTTGTGGTTTGCATGTTACAGTTGAGATGTTGAAGGCTAAATTCTTGTTGCACACTAGCTAGAATCACATTCGATGAACAAAGACTAGGATCTCATTTGAGGAAATGGGTTCATGCATTTGAGGAATTTACTTGGTTAAATTTCAAAGATTAGGATCTCATTCGGTGATTAGCTGAAATTGTTGGTCCACCTAGTGTATGCAATGGTAGCTCTGCATATATGTCTTTATTTTGGTATGAACGAGATGTTTTAGATTTGCATGTTCCTGTTTCTAGCTTAATTAACAGTTAATGAAGCTTTGCATCAAACTTAAGAATGATACTTTGAAATAATCAGCAGCTTCCAAGAGCTTGATGCTGAAGTAGTGTCTGTTGTTATCTATGTATACATATAGGAAAATTTGCCTTGGATTATGAGATGAGAATAGAGGAAATCACGAGATGTTTGTGGTTTGCGGCATTTGGATAAAGAAATATTCCTCTGTTACAAGTTAATATCCACACGCTTTACTTACATCGATTAGCTTGAGATTAATATGATTAGAGTTCTGATACATAAGTTTCTTAGTTGCTATATAGATTGGTGCATTCATCTTTTGGTTTATTTTGTCTCTGGGAGGATACCTTAATGATTGATACTTCCCCATTTTAAGCGTCGTGTTTCTCTTATAACGGCGATTGAGAAGCCTTTCAGGAGTCTGGGGATTAAGATAAAGTAAAATGTTGTATGTAAACCCCTTTTGACACTGAAGTTTCTGGAATTCTCATGTCGAACATCTATGCCCGTTATTGGCGTTTACTGTTTTTGAGATGGAGCTTTACTTTTATTTGTTTATTTACTTTTCTCCTATTGAAAGAAAATGACTTTCCTGACTTGCATTCTACTTTCCTATTTATACCTCCCAAAAAAGTACAGGCTTGTGAATAAAGGCTGCAAGCTAGTTGGTTGCGGATCAGCGGTGCCATCTCTTTCAGTCTCCAATGATGATCTTGCAAAAATAGTTGATACTTCTGATGAATGGATATCTGTCCGCACTGGAATACGAAACCGTCGGGTTATTTCAGGTAACAGTTCTATTTTAGACTCTTTTGCTAGCATTTCCTGCTTGCCATTGATGTGAAATAAACTCCTAGCTTAAAACTTGATTATTTTAATTATTTACAAACGATGGATGCTTACTTCTCTTTTGATTTGCCATCCCTAATGTCACTGTGGAGGAGATTCCTATTAACTGTTGTTCTTACAGGAAAGGAAAATTTAAGAAACCTAGCGGTTGAAGCGGCAAAGAAAGCTCTTAAAATGGCAAATGTTGAGCCTGATGATCTTGACCTAATCTTGTTGTGCACATCTACTCCCGAAGATATTTTCGGTGATGCTCCAAAGGTATATGGAAATGGGGTGATATTTATCACAGAATCTATTAGGGAGGCTTTAATGACTATAAAATTTTTATACTTTATGCCCTGAGTTGCATGTAGGTTTCTAAAACTCTAGGATTGCATGGTTCCATGTCATTTTACAGAGAAGACTGCTTCTAAATATACTGAGATAAACAGGGAATTTAGAATTGAGATGTCCCTGTTATATTGATTTTATCAAGCATTGCAGGCATAAACTTGATAATTGCAAAAATCCCTTCTAAAAAAAGTTTGGTTTAAGACAACTGTTTGGCTATATGGATTTAGTCTATAATTCAAGCAGAGGTTGCTTTTCCGTGAACTTCACTTGTCGTCGGTTTTGTTTGTAGGTCTTGATACTACTAGATGCTTATTTAAACTGTAATTTGTTTATATTGTGGCAATCTTGTAAGGTCCAAAGAGAGCTTGGCTGCACAAAATCTCAACTAGCTCATGATATTACTGCTGCATGTAGCGGTTTTGTGCTGGGTCTCTTCTCAGCTTCTTGCTACATTAAGGGTAATGAATTTGTTTGCTTTGCAGCAAGGAGGTCTTAAACCATGCCATTAATGTGTTACAAAACTAAAGTTTTACCTTTGTCAATTACAGGAGGTGGTTTCCGTAATGTTTTAGTAATCGGAGCTGATGTTATGTCTCGATTTGTTGATTGGACCGATAGAGGAACATGCATTCTCTTTGGAGATGCTGCTGGTGCTGTTGTACTTCAAGTAATACTTTCATACCTTCTTTCATAAGTTCACTGTTTTCCGTATTACACATTCTAGTTTCTGATGCACAGATTATCAGCTTAGTCTCTCTACTTGCGTGTGGTGTTTTTGTCTTCCAGAGAACTTAATAATTGGCTTAATTAGCTTCTTTATGAATATGAAGTTACTTTTACGGTCATTTGTGCCATTGTCATATTTGTTATATGAAAATTTTCTTCCAGAACAATAGTTACCATGTACATACTTCTCTTCTGTAGGCCTGTGATGCTGAGGAAGACGGTTTATTAAGCTTTGATTTGCATAGTGATGGTGAGGGTGCAAGGTATGTGCTTCTCTTGCGGAGTTCAAAAAGAAAAAAAATTGTATTGTTTTGTATGCGGAATTTGACTGAGTTGTCATTCCTGTTGCAGACATCTCGGTGCCCCCTTAAACGACAATGAAAATGGCTCAGTGTTAGAGTTTCCTCCAAATAGGCCCTCTTATGCTTGCATACAGATGACTGGCAAAGAAGTTTTTCGCTTTGCTGTCAGATGTGTGCCGCAATCAATTGAGTCTGCCTTGGAAAAAGCTGGTCTCACTGCATCTAATATTGACTGGTTATTGCTCCATCAGGTACGTATATATCATTTAGACGGACAGAGAGGGTACAGATTTTATTTTCATCCTAATACACCATTCCTTTGCTAATAATTCAGGCAAACCAGAGGATTATTGATGCAGTCGCAACACGTTTAGAATTCCCACCAGAAAAGGTCATATCGAATCTGGCAAATTATGGCAACACAAGCGCAGCATCCATTCCTTTGGCGTTGGATGAAGCTGTTCGAAGTGGAAAGGTGAAGCCAGGCCATACAATCACGGCTGCAGGTTTCGGTGCAGGTCTAACTTGGGGTTCTGCTGTTATTAGATGGGGCTGAAAAAACCTGCCAAATTAACCAAGTAGAACGAAAGACAGATTCCTTGCAAAGAGCAGCACTTGAATACCCACCTACCTTATCGGAAAAGCTCACAGATAATCTGGATTTGCGCCTACATAATCTCAACCAGCTCCATTTTGTTCATTCGAAATTGGCTACATATTCTAGTTGTTAGCACTGCAAAATAAGTATTTTTTCTTTTTCTTTTTTTTTTCTTCAAGCCCTTTTTAACCTTTACATTTTCAGTTCCTCTTTTATAATGTTGTAATAATCACTGTTATAGTAAATCCTCTTCAACCCCTTGAGTCAAAACATAGGCATAAGTGTATTGCAGCAACATTTGTTGAGTTCTTTAATCAGAAAACACTATAAAAACGTCTTCAAAACAATACTTCAATCTGGTTATGTTCTGTAATGATAAATGAGAAACAAATAGTAAAAGGCAAAAACAGACCACCTGAGTAGAATCATTAACAGTTTCTAGTGAGAATCTGACAAATTTAACAACAAAAAGAAATGAATATGAAGATGATGATGATGATGTGATGATAAATTCACTGGTTTAAGTTATAGAAAGAATGCATGTTAATGAAAAGTTGGACTAACAAATCCACACCCACCTTTTAACAAGTTTTTGCTAATGTCACAAAACTAACAACTAATAAAATGCACTAGCCCAAGACCATTTTTCCCCCCTTCCCTTTTCCTTCACCATACTTGTTCAGATGAAGGAAAGGGGAGGGAATATATGCAGTAAGATTGTCGGAGATAGTTGCTTCTGACTATTTTTTCATGATATATCCCATAATTATACCGATCAAGCCGATGAGGATGACAACCATGAACGACACGCCACTGCCACTTTTGCTGCTTTGACGCTTCAAGAGTTCCTAACATTTGTAAAATCATTATAGGTAAGAAGTTTCCATGATAATAAAAGTGAGGTACATGTTTCAGTGGTAGAAGAAATATTTCCAAGTTTTCAGCTGCATCATAAACAACTATAAACAAGATGGCATCCATTAAAGATTCATGGGAGGGAAGTTGGTATTGGGTCATGCTAAGGTCTGAGAACAAGGAAAAGAGATCGACATTGACTCGATTTTGAAATAAAGGATCAATGAATTTATGGACTTGTCATTCAGAACAAAAAATGGCTGGGAATCATATAACATTTCAGCAAAGCCAAAGAGCACTTCTGTTGATCTACAAATTAATCATAAAAATAACTACAATCCATGAGGTAAAGTCGCGGTTTATTCCACTCACCAGTTCTTGGCGAAGCTTGTTATTTTGTTGAATTGCACTATTTTTTTCTGCAGTCAGCTTTGTTATAAGAGCTCTTGCCTGCAATTATAGAAGGTATAATTATAATTCAGATGCATCAACATCAAATGCAATATACGTAAATGATAAAAGAGCTTCATGCCCTGGTGCTGCAAAAGCTGGCTATGCATGCACATGAACAAGGGAAAACATTGCCAGGGGGCGGGCCAGGGCCTTACCCAACTTTAGTCCCTCGCAATAATTAAATATAATCATTTTAGCATTTTTGTTAATTCAAAAAATTGCATTTTTTATCCCTCTCAAATGTCAAAAATTAAATTTAAGCTTTTTCATACAAAACTATTATCTTCGGCCCCCCAAAATTTTTTAAATTCTATCTGTCCCTATCACACAATTATTGGTTTTGCCCTGGATAAATTGGTGGTCGACCTCTTCCAAAATATCTTCTCCCTTTGTCCAACTTATGGAATGGAATAGAAGTTTCACCATAGAAACAACAAATCCATACGATGGGCTTGCGGGCAACCTTCAGCATGTTTTAAAATTATTATTTTTTCTTTAAGAAGAATGATAGCAATATAGAGTTAGCGCATCATTTATTAAAGTGCTGGGATTCCTTTTTTTCCTTTTCTCTTTTGGCCATTAACTAAAGTGGTGATTAATCCTCAATAAATAACAGGTGGTCAAATAAGAAAGTAGCTCACTCAGACTCCCAAGACTTTAGTTCTGCCATAAGCAGCAAAACGAACTTACTGCAACAGAAGTAAAAAAATTTTGTACATGAACAACAGTGTATGCTATATTCCCTAAACGAAGTTCAAATTTCCAACATAAAACAAATGTAACACTCCCCAAAATAATTTCTAGATGATCAATTTATCAAAAAAGCATATCATAGACATTAAATTCGGCAACTAAAAAGCTATGACAACTATCTAAACACAAGTTTGAATCAGCACATCCTTCAATATCAACATAATCCTAGTTCCTCTAAACCAATAATTACATTCAATCTAAAAATACTAGCTTCCCAGCTTTGCATTCAGATACAATCCATTAGTTATATCTAAGATAATGGGAACTCTTACAGATTCTCACCAACACATGCAATCTTTGCAACATTTATATGGTCGATGTTGTAGATGTAGGATTCTTAATAAAACTTGTTTTATTATTTTTAGGAGAAGTTAGAGGAAAGTTTTTTTATTATTTTTAGAAGTTAGGTAGGACTCTCATGATAAAAGAACTGCTTTAGGACTCTTAGAATAGCAGTTGTGTTTGGTAAAACCTTATTTAGTTCATATACTCTATTTAATTATTGTAATCTCTATTAAAAAGGGACCTATACAATAATAAAAGGTAAGCAGAATTTTTATCAGACACCTAAGAGATCTGAGTCTCTCTCTAACGAGTCTTAAGGTTTCATAAAAAAGATATGACTAATTCATTTGGCTCCAGTACACCCAAAAGTCCCAAATTGCTGAATGCTATCTTGATTGATGAGGTACCTAACTTGAGAAAACTTGGGCCCTTACAGACTACAGAACCACAGATTTAGACACACAAGCTCAGTAAGATAACTAGTAGCTTATATATTTAACTCTCAAATATTAGAATAACTTTTTTTTGTAAAGGAATAGAAGCTGACTCTCTTACCCTGGCCATCAATTGAGCAAGCGAATACAAATACCTAACCTAAAAGCATGGACCTTATTATCTAGACTACCAAACATGACCATTATCGACATAAGACAAGACAAATCAAAATAAAGCGTGCATACGCAGCAGCACAAAGTGACACAGAAAATACAGAATTCAACTTTACCTCAAAAGATTTATCTTGAGCTTCAAGCCCCTCAGAGAATTGTTTTGCGGCCTGCATTCAGAACAAAATGCACACCATTAGCATTTGAAAATAAAGTACACTGAAAAAGAGAACAACAAAAACATATCCAGCAAGCTCTCACCGCAGCAAACTCAGCAGCATTTGCATGCCCATTGTCAGAAGCTGAAGCTCTTGGTGGAGACCCTTCTTCTGAACCTTCACGTACAGGTGAAGGTGGTTGAGGTGGAGGAACATAAACCACTCTCAATTTGCACTCCTCAACCACATGCCCAGCTTCCTTGTTGAACTTTAAAAGGAAGACTCCCATAAGTCATAAATTGTAAAAAAACAAAGCAGTAAGTATTAAGCAAAACAGTGTAATACAAACAATTACATACCATTTCTGCAGTTATATCCTTTGCGGATGCACCATCATTTACCTTTACACTTTGAAGGAGGAATTTGTCCCTGCATTGCATATCAGGAGGAGCCTCTTTTTGCGCTTGCATGGTAACTAAAATTAAAACCAACAGTTCCTTTAGAAGTAATCCCGAACCCAACAACGATAAAAACAAGAAAGCCGCAAACTTTCAAGCAAATATAACTCATTTAATGTACCAATAACATCGCATGTGGATCGAGGCAAAACGACCCCCGTATTGGGACGAACGCAGTACTTCTTTGGATTTGTCGTTTTCACCTGAAAACAGAATCAATTAACTAAAAAGGAAATCTAAGATTCCAAAATCTGAGATTTAAAATTATAATTTCAAAATTTCAGGTTCAAATACTTTAATCATGATATCACTCAGCAACCAAACAGAACCTTAAGAAAAAGTAAGAAGATCATGATAAATCCTAAATAAAAAGTTATAAAAACAAATAACACTACCATCGAATTAAGAAAATAGAAAATGAAAATGAATACCTTGAAAGCTACATAATTATCAGTTTTATTCGACAACTGAAGACCACACGAGATCTGCTTCCTCAGCTCAACTATTCACCAAAGCCACAACACGCACAAAGATAAAATCAAAATTAAACCCTAGAAAAAACAAACAGAAATCTTAGATCCAAGAGAAATAAAAGGGGTAAAAGAAAGTTACAAGGAAACTTGAGCTCTAAAGGCTCGATGCTGAGAAGGTCGGCCGTACTCATTTCGAATCAGCAACTTCAATTCAATTTAAAAAGAATAAAATAAGAAGAAGAAGAAGAAAAATCGCTTTCGAAAGGGATCTGAGAAAGAAAAGAGGAATCACAAAATTTATCTGTTTGGCGTCTTTTCGGAAAACAAGATTTGGGCGGAGAGATCGAGAGCAAAACAACAAAATCTTTAATTATGGCGTTTGCCGATTTTTTCTCTGTTCTTAATTTATTAGCAGTACCTTCTTTATATATTATTTTAATTTATTAATTAAAAAGAAGATCGAGAGTGATGGAGGGTGAAATACTGAACGTGCGTCGAACACGAAAGGTAAAGAAGGAAATATAGAGGGAAGTAAAGTATTGCCCCCTTATTATCTTAACTTAAAAGCTCTCTTTTTATTTGGGTAAACTGCAGCCAAAGTCATTAAATTATTAATAAGTTCACACCTTAGTTATTCAACTTTAAAAAGTTACAAAATGGTCATTGAATTATTTGAAAGTTTTCATTTAAATCAATGAGCTATTTAAAAGTTTTTATTTAAGTCATTAGACTGTTAAGTTTTTTTAAGAAAAAGTTTCAGCTAACGAGCTCCAAACGACGATTTGATAATCGGTATTATGGATTAGTGCCCATCGACGAATAGAAGAACATTCCTTAGATTCAAGTCGATTTGATAGTCATTGTTAGAGATCAGAGAAAAAAGCTGATTGAATTTTAATTTATAGATTTATAATATTCAAAGTTGTTTCATAAAATAAAAAAAAACTAAATTGTAAAAGAGAAGGTGAAGGAAATCTTTTAATTGGTGTAGTGTGTAGGCAGTGCAAACAGAGAAGGCAATACGACAGTGATTTTAACAGTCCAGACTGTCCAGTAACTTAAATGAAAACTTTTGAATGGTTTAGTGGACATGTTATAACTTTTTAAAATTGAGTGGCCAAAACATAAACTTACTAATAGTTTAGTGACATTGGGTGCAGTTTACCCATTTTATTATATTTCTAAAACATTTGGATTTAATCATTTTAATAATTTTCAATGCAGTCCTTAAACAGGTAAGTTATAATTTTCAACGCTTTAAAAATAATAAAAGTAATTTGACACGCTACCACACGAAGTTGTTGTGAAAATTGCAATGCGAGTCTCACGTAACGTTGTTGTTAGTAATAGATTGAAAAAAAATATATATATATTATTTTTGCAAATCAGTACACTATCTTTTTTATCCTTGACATTAGGATCCCTTAGCGGTTGTCTTCTAATCTTTCATTTCAATACAGAACTAAATAAAAGCAACTAAATATTCAAAATAACATTACAGGATGGGATCAAGATGCTATAGACAACTAAATAAAAACTATAGGCAATTGTTGTAATTTCTTTCTACCCACACAAGGTTTATATGGAATACCTAGGCCTTCCTTACATCACACATGTCAATTGCTTTCTCTCTCTCTTTTTGGTAAGATAATGTCTAATTTCATTTCCAATCTCTCTATTTTTTCTGTCTTATTTAAGAATGTTTAAATTTCAGTTTTAATCCATATACTTTAATTTTGACATAATTTAATACCTCAAATTTTATAATGTTACTAGTTAGTCTAAACATTTTATTCTAGTTAAAATGCGTATGTGAATTTTTAAGAATGGTTAATATCATTAAAATTCCCTATTAAATTTAAATCTATTATGTCGAGAATTTTTTTTTTTAATTTCAACATGTCATACTAAATTGATAGATGAGTAAATCGACCTAAATATATTAAATGAATTTAAATTTAAAATATTTATATCAAATTATAAATATAGTATTTATAAATTTAAATGATTTATTAATAACATAAAAATTATAAATAGACGGTATAAAATATAAATCTTAAGTAGTATAGATTCTTAAAAGGTTTAAAGCGTCCGAAAGATTCTTTATATTTCCAAGCCATATATTAAAAGCTATGCGAAGAACACTCTTGGGGAGAGTCCAAAACTACCAGCTTAAACAACAGCAGCGATCATATAATCTCCTATCAAATCACCTTATTAGCACCAATGTCGTCTCTCAAAGGAACAATATTTACAACCAAGTTCGAAAAGAAAGCTTTGAACCATGGCTCAACCTCATTTCAATCCTTGCTAATGGAGGCATTGACATGGACCTTACGTTACACGAGGCTTCAAAGATGCTCCACTCCGGTATTAAACCAAATGACTACTCCCTAGTGCACCTGGTTCGGATCTCAACTGATCTGGGTTATGACTCTTACTGCCAACAGCTTCATTGCTACGTTTTGAAATCTGGGTTTGCCTCCAATGCGTTTGTTTCTAATGCTTTGATGAGGTTTTATCGGCGAATTGACTTGTTGTGTGAAGCGGATAAGCTGTTTGTTGAAATTCCTCAACCGAGTGTTATTTCTTGGAACTCTATGATTTCTGGGTATGTTCAAACCGGGAAGTTCCGTAAAGCTTTGGGTTTGTTTCTTGAGCTTCATAGGTCTGAAGTTTGTAGCAATGAGTACTCATTTACATTGGCTTTGGCTGCTTGTGGTCAGCTGGGGTTTTTGCAATTAGGCAAGTCAATTCACTCCAACGTTTTGAAATTTGGCTTTGAATGTGCTGTTGTTGTTGGGAATTGTTTGATTGATACGTACGGAAAATGTGGGGCTGTGGGCGATGCCATTTTGGTTTTTAATACTATGATTGATAATGATATTATTTCATGGAATTCAGTTTTAGCAGCCTGTGCTAGAAATGGAAACCTTGAACAAGCCTTCAGCGTATGGAGCGAAATGCCTATCCGTGATACTATATCTTACAATGAATTGATTAGTGGCATTGCTCGGTTTGGCAACATAAATGATGCAATCGATCTTTTATCTAATATGCCAAACCCGAATTCATCTACATGGACTTCGATTATGACAGGATATGTTAATCGAAATCAACCGCGGGAGGCTCTTCGGTTTTTCAATGAAATGCACTCCAATGATGTTCAACTGGATGAGTTCTCATTTTCAATAATTCTAAGTGGAATTGCAAGTCTCTCAGCTTTAACATGGGGAATTTTGAGCCATTGTTGTGCGATAAAGCGTGGCTTGGATACATCTGTTGTTGTGGGAAGTGCTCTCATTGACATGTACTCCAAATGTGGGCAGATTAAGAACGCTGAGTCTATGTTTCAGTCTTTACCTAAAAAGAATTTAGTGACCTGGAATGCCATGATCTCTGGTTATGCTCACAATGGTGATTCAACGAAAGCAATCCTGCTTTTCGAACAGCTAAAAACCAAAAGGGACTTGAAACCTGACTGGGTCACATTTCTTAATGTGTTAGCTGGATGTTCTCATAATGAAACACCACTTCAACAGGTGTATCAGCACATTGAGTCGATGATCAATGATTATGGGATTCAGCCTACCATTGAGCATTGCTGTTGTTTGATTCGGCTGATGGGTCAACGAGGAGAGACCCGGAGAGCAGGGAAGCTGATTTATGAACTTGGTTTCGGATCATGTGCTGTTGTTTGGAAGGCTTTGCTCGGTGCTTGTGGAGTTTGTACTGATATGAAGGTCGCAATGATTGCAGCCGCAAAGGTAATTGAATTGGAAGGTTACAATGATTATGTTTATGTAATGATGTCTAACATTTTTGCTTACTATCACAAATGGGGGGAAATGAGTGAAATGCGAAAGGTTATGAGAGAACAAAGAGTGATTAAAGAAGCTGCTTGTAGTTGGATTGAAATGGAAAATGTCGAGCAATAAAAGAACTCACTTAAGACTTCTCTTTACATTAGGCTCAATATTGCAGAAATCCCGAATGACTGGGATTTGCCATGTCTGAAAAGTGAAAACGTAGAACTTATGCGTGAACCCTTGCTGGAGCTTCACAACCTCCTAATTCCGTCAAGCGTCTTTCTTCTACCATAAGAATCGTTCCGCCATATCATAGAGAACACGCAAACCAACCATTTTTTATGGTGGACTACTTTGACGAAACATTCATCAATTATCACTTACATACCTTACAGCTTAATCACCTCATGCCAAGTTTTCAATCTAACAATGAACCAATGAGTGATCAGTCGGCATATCAGGAGGCAACATATGACAAGGGAAGTCAACCCATATTTATATCCCATTTGCTCCCTAAGGACTCTCTTCGCTCCTCACACTCTTCTTCAAGCTCCAATCTCATCTCTTCATTCTCTCTTCCTCTTTGCTCTTCCCTTTTTTAAACTTAATTCCCTCATGCATACCTCACAGCTCTTCGTCCATACAGGGTGAATTTACTCTGATTTTTACGCCATTTTTTGGTATCAACAAAAACACACCACGTCAATTGTCAATTTTCATTTGTGTCAGCCTTTCATCTCTAGCATACATCTGAACTTGAGCACATATATGTACATTTGTTTTAGAGACCTATATTTGAATCATATCTGGACAAAAATAAGAGTAAAATTACAAATTTACATCTTTAAAAACCAAAGAATTGTTTTAAATAATGGGTGTGAACATATTTTTCCTTCACCCATAAATAATCCTATAAAAAAAACAAACTAAATCATCATCTAAAGAATAAAAAACACTAGCACTACCAAAGCAGAAGTCCATTTTGATGATCTACAAACGAGACCATATCCTTTGTTAGAAGAAATTTCAGATTCCCACAAAGAGCTGAACTTGAAGTTAGGGTTTGACCCATACAAAGCTTGGACACCTTTTACATCATCAAGTTTGAGGTCTACTTTTCTGCTCCGAGGACTCAAGCTTGGATACATGACGGCTTCCTTCACCGAACTATGACCCAACCCAAGTATATGACCAATCTCGTGCGTCGCCACCGATTCCAAATCAACAGCCGCCTTTGATTCCACTTTATTGAAATCGACGGCCCACGTTTCAGCTTCATCGAAGTGAAGCCTTCCGTTCTCCGGCGAAAACGCGTGAGCTAAAACACCTAAAACCCCGTCGAACGGTTCCCCGTCTCCGTGATCTCTGCCGAAAAACCCGATTCGGATATCGGCTGATTCATAGTTTTCTGTTTCCGTAAAGTTTACTGGAATCACCGAAGCCCATCTTGTAAACGAACGATTAAAAACTGTTCTAATTTCCGATGAGCTTATGTAATTGATCATGTCCGAAGTAGAAAAAGCGTATGTTAATGTCATAGGCATATCCGAACCCGACTTGGCGTTCCATCTCGGCCTCCCATCAAAATAAGTAAAGTGTTTCGTTGCATGGATCATCCCCGGAGCGGTATCAGTGTCACCACACCTCGGCGACATGATAGTCGATATCGTATTTGAATCGAGTTTTCCGGTGACCCGTAACCCGAGCTTTTGTTGGTATAAAATGACGGCGGATTCGAATTGAGTGTCGTAAACGTCGGTGAAGTTACCGTCTTGGCCGTCGGGGATGGACAAGTACCCGAAACGTTGGAAGTACTTCTTGAGCTCCGACATGCCGTTGATGACGTGGCTATCCTTATCGGCGCCTTTAAAACGAGTGAAATTAAACCACGTGGACTTGTGAGTATCATCGGTAGTTATGACAGTTATTTGTTCGGGTGTGATTCTGGCTGGGAAACAAGAACGTGGGTAAAAACAGAGGAAAATAAAGAAGAAGAAGGAACAGTAACGTAACAACAGAAACATGGTTTTCAGTTGTTAGTTACTTTTTAGGATTTGAAATGAAAAATAAAAATGGGAGGAATTGGTGGAATGGTTGGTTTTTATTATGTGATTGGGTAAAGGACCAAACCCCTATTATGTATGACTTTTCAAATAGAGTCCTGGTGGCTATATAAATTAATTAATATTTAAAGAGGTAGGCAAATGTTTAAAATGAAATTGTGTTATTTTAATCCTGTTATAAATATATGGCGAAGTTGCAATTTAACACTTACAAAATAAAAATAAAAATTTATTTTTAAACCTTTAAAAATGACCTCTCAAATAATTATAATTAAATTTTGACGAATTTATAAATTCACTCATATATGTTGAAATGAAACATTAGAAGTGAATCGGACAAAACTACAAGTAAAATTAATTTTTAAATTATCTTTTAGTTTTTTTTTTTTTTAAAAAACGGTGTTTAATTATATTCTGCTTTGAGTTTTTATTACATTTTTTTTAAAAAAAATTTCAAGATTATTAAACCGTTCAATGTACAATTCATGCATAATTAACAATAACAAGTCTTTATCACACATCAGTAATAGATAATACTTATGATTTGATCTTATGACGTGAATATAAACGCTTAATATCATTTAGCTAAAGCAATTGAACTAAAAATCATGACTTCAATCAATTTAACTCCAGTTGATTTTTTATTAAACCGGGTTTTTTTTTAAAGCAATAAGGACGTTTCAGAGTTCAAACATAACGAAGGCGAGAAAAAAAAAGGAACGGGAAAGTCTCGTAAATTCGGCTAAACTGGCCTTCAACGAGACTCATTGACTTTGAAAAGCAGAGATTGGTGGGTTAAGTTAACCAATAGTTTCTAATTAGACTTTTATTAATTAATAATTCGGATTTATGATCTTATTTTAAACCTGATTTGGTTGATGAACTGTTTATTATTGTTTGTTGACCAAATTACTTGATTTCATCATTCATCACTTCAATTTTTTTTTTTCAGACAACCTTCTATTTTGTACCATAACTTATAGACAAATACAGCCGGTTGACTGGAACATCTTGTAATTACGTGTTTCATTCTCCCATCATTTGACAAGTGTTCGGTAGTTTTTCCTGAAAATGAGATCCATTAACGTACTTCACAATTTAAAAGCCTCCACTGAGAAAATTCCAAGTCAGACGAAAGTGGACACGAATTTTCTGCATTTGAAAAAAATTGTTCACGCCATGCACCAGTCTATACGCCCATTTTCAAGGAAAAAGAATTCCAGAAATTTTAAAACAATTGCCGTGTTTGTTTCGGTTTTTATTTTATAAATAAAATAGCTGAAATTCAGTTTGAATAAATTAGGTGGGAAAATAACCAATAAAATTCCCTTTATTTTTAAAATTATCGAAATAGGGCAGGTCCTGAATTAATTATCGAAATAGACCATTTCTCCCAAAAACGCGTCCACGTCAGTGTATTGTCAGAGGATAAAGTAGGAAAACGCCTCCTCAAGGAAGCGCTTTGCCAAAATTATTTTTGCTTTCAAAGAAATTTAAAGAAGTATTAAAGCAAGTCATAGGAAAACCATAATTAATTAGAAATATATATGTGCTCATATAAATAAAGTACCCAAATTGTAAATTCAACAATGTATTGTAAAAATATTGTATTTTAAAAAATATTTAAAAAAACATGGTGATTTTTAGATTATTTGAAAATATATGGTAATTTTCTCTCTCCAAAAAGGGATCTCAACATGTAAATGGTAAGTTCACTATGCGTAAGATACGTGTCATCCTTTACAATTTTTTTAAAAAAGGAGTACAGCCCAATCCAATATTATTATTTTTAATAAATTTGTAATCTAATATGATTGGATCACTTTTAAAAAAAAAAACTCTATCATTTTTTTAAATAATCCAAAAACAACAATATTTTTCTAAAGTCTAAAGTCTAAATTCAAATTATTATTTAATATTTATATTTATTTAACTTTAATAAAATTAAGGAATTGTGAGTCGGGCCTGGGATGAACATCTCCATCACCTGGACATTTCACAGAAAGAGAAGAGGGGGGCTGCTTTTTCAGTTTGGTATGGCAAATGGCATTTTAAGGCTAGAAGTCTTCCGTAGTATTTGGTTTATACCCACACCTTACTTTTTACAATTGTTGATTGGTTTCACTTTCAAATCTACAGAGATATTCAGCTTCGAGCATTAAAAAAAAGGCAGGTAAATGTAATGATTGTTTGAGATAAGGGAAAATACGTTTGTGATATTATTATTGATCGACTCACTAATCAAGTTCAACACCTTGTAGACTGGTTTAAACATGAACCCGTTTTTTGTTTTCTTTTATTTTTAAAATTCACTATTACAAATACAATACAAGTTAAATTAACTATACTAAAAATATAAACTAATATAAAAATACAATAGGCTAAACAACATTACATTTATCATAATATTCACATTTAATTATTTTAACAACTCCAAACATTTACCTTAACCAAGAAGTCAAGCCAAATTTTTTCAATTGTTTTTACTCCTTTCTACATTGTGATCTTTTTTATATTTGCAGTCCAAAAACCTCGTCAATTCTGTAAAAAATATACTACTACAAAATAAAATCGTTAGTATTGACTGGGTAAATAAACTGTGTGTAAATAAATGAAATAATAATTGTATCGTGGAAGAATCATTGCCTTAAAAAAAAAATTCACCCCTTGATCATTGTAATTGTATAGTAGACGTTGCCCCTCAATGTTAACATAATACTTCAATATTTGTACATCTGAATAAAAAGAAAGAATAAAATTGGTGTTGCTCTTCTTGAAGAAACAGAAAAGTAATTGAAAAATAGAACTGAAAACTGATCGGAAAAATATAATGAAAAGAAACAGGTGAGCTATGGGAAAAAAGATAAGTTATTATTGTGTATTGTTGTATGAAATGAAGAGAATATTGAGCAATTTATAGAACATTCTGAAAGGAAAAATGGTAATTTGCAGGGTTAATCTAACTGCCAGAAGCCAAATTTTTTCAAAATTATAACAACTTAAAAATTGGAAACTATTAAAAGAAAAAATATATATTTAAAAAAAAACAACAAAAAATTTATTCTAAACAAAACACGCGCGGTGCATATTAACACGGACACAAACTAAATTGGGCGGGCAACAACGACGACTGTATTAGAACTTTTAACTTTAATTACTCAATAAAAATAAGAGAAAAAACTATATTTAAACTCTTTTAAAAGCATTCCTCGTTACCATCAAAGCAACATGTCATCAACATATTTTTTTTTTGGTTCAACGATGTCATCGACATTTTCGATTTTCAAAGTGCAAAGAAGTTAAGTTACGTGGAAAAAAATTGGGAGTGGCGGGTGCTACTTGTCTTATGAATTGTTCTTATTATTGCTTATTTCATTTGTCACTTAGTCATTGGATATGCCCCAAATGGTCCAATGCCCGTGTTTGCTTTCCTTTCATATCGGTTTCTTTGGAATGGCTTTATTTGATTCCATTGATTAGATAAGGTGGTTATGGAACATATGCTGTCTCCTTCTTGGGGAATACACCTTGGATTTAGACTCATGAGATTATTTCCGGTAAAATTATAAATAATAATAATGGTGAACTTTGATATTATAATGGTAAAAGTTAAAAATTAATAACGATGCATGTATTTAGATTTAAATACAATGATATCCATAAAATGAATTAAGTGAGAAGTTATGAATTCAAAGATTAATACAATCAAAATTTTAATTTGTTTTAATTTTTGAAATTAATAAATAATAAAAATTATAT
>JABFAF010092402.1:0-15896 GCA_013677275.1 Gossypium schwendimanii
TACAGTAAAGAAATTAACACGTGATAATTTTTAATTTTAATTAGAAAATTAGAAAAAAAAAATATACTCTCGCATACCGAATACAAATTGTGTTACTATATTTTCATATTTTTATATAAAATCTTTAAATAAAAAACTAAAAAAATTACTTAATATGAAAAATCTTGAGATTAAACCCGAAATTAATAAAGATTTGTATATAAATCCCTCATCTATGAATTAATAAATATTTTTTACAAATATATATTATATAATTATTTTCACTTATATTACGAACATAAGTAGAAATTAGGCATAACTGTTGGTTTTAAAAAATAATTAGGGAAATAACTTTTTTTTAAATTTAAAAAAATAAATTGATTTTATTTAGAAGCAATAAAAAAATGCGCATTGCAAGAAGAGAGGGGAAAGAATAATATTTTTTCCCTAAATTTCGAATCTAATATAATAAAAATACGTATTATTTTCCATTTTGTAAAGAAAATTATTCTCATCGACATTTATTTTTTTCTGTGGCGAATAAAATAAAAAATAAATTCATGTGGATAGTGGATACAAGAGTCAATAAATTATTGCTTGTGGATTGATTTGTAAATAAACATTCTGCGGAGGAGGCACGTGCTCGACGGTGTGCTTCTCCCTTCTATAAATACGTTAACTCAATTCAGTCAGTTCATCATTTCCCTCATTTCTGCTTCAATTTTTTTCAACGAAAATATCCACAGGTATTTCCACGGATTTCTACTTTCTCCAAATCCACAGGTATTTCCACACATTCTACTTTCTCCTAATAATCTCGATCATTTTCTTGCTCCTCTCGAGACTTTTTTATTTTGATTTCTCTATGTTTTTTCATCTTGATCTTTTCAGTTTTCTGATTGAATTCATGTTTACATCAGATCTGTTTATCTTGAGAATTTATTGTTTATGCGGCATCTTTCTTTAAAGTAATTTTTTTCTTGCGTTCGTAAGATTTTCACTCGGGTGGTACAGTGGAATTTTCTTTATGTTTTCTTTATAACATTTATGTATTTTGTTAATAAGAGAGTGTGATTCACAGTGAGAACTTTTTTCCTTTTAAGTTGTAAGATTTGGATAAGCCATATTTAAGTCGAATTTGTTTTGGGATTCCATTATCGAGCTTAAAATATTGAGTAAAATATATCTTCTTTTAAGATCAACCTTTTTGGGTTGTTATAAAATAAGTGACATTTTGTTTCTGACGTTAGTCCAAAGTTAGCTCATCCTTTTGATATGAAGTTTAAGAAGAAAATAAAAGCAAAAGTTTTATTAGAATTATGTTTTATTTCTGAGCAATTTTTAATACCCTTTTATGTTAGAATTAAGCAACAGTTTCTACTTCTTGCAGATCCATTTTCACCTATGGCTCCAGTAGCAGCAACATCTTCAGATTCTATAAAGCCTAGAGGTATTAAATTTTCTATGAGTTGATGCATCTAGAAAGATTTTCATAGTTGGTAATTTCCATTACAGGATTATTATCTTATGCTTTTGAGTTTAAAAAATCCATGAGCGGATATATACCTTTATACGTTTACTTAGCTAAATATGTTATAGCAATACTTGAATAACGATTTCCTTATTTATAGGTGGAAATATGTATGCATATTTTATCAATTTGCACAGCTAATGACCCTTTAGCATACAAAAAATAATTGAGATCATTGAGGACAATAGTTTAGTTGTTTCAATTTCCACAGGATAACTAAAACTTTATATTCAACTTCCTTATGGTTTGATCAATGTTTGTTGTATATTTTGTGCAGATGTTTGTGTTGTTGGTGTTGCACGTACTCCAATGGGTGGATTTCTTGGCTCTCTGTCATCTTTATCTGCCACCAAGCTTGGTTCGATAGCCATAGAAGGTTTGACTGGAAAAATCTTTGTTTACTTGTCTGATAAGTTGGTCCATTTTTATATTTTTAGGATGCTCTTCCATTTTACTTAATTCCTATATACGTCAAATTGCAGCTGCTCTTAAAAGGGCAAATGTTGATCCATCACTTGTGCAAGAAGTTTTCTTTGGCAATGTACTCAGCGCGAATTTGGGACAGGCTCCCGCTAGACAGGCTGCGCTAGGTGCAGGAATTCCTAACTCGGTCGTATGCACCACTGTTAACAAAGTTTGTGCATCTGGGATGAAAGGTCTGCACCTTACAGTTTAAGTATTATTGTTTTGAGGATCTTAGAAGGAGTATTTCTAAAATGTGCGTTACTCTTTTCCTTTTTGTTTGGGGCTTTGCAGCAACAATGCTTGCCGCACAGAGCATTCAGTTGGGCATTAATGATGTTGTTGTGGCTGGTGGCATGGAGAACATGTCTAATGTACCTAAATATTTGGGAGAAGCAAGGTTAATACTGCTCTCCTTTTAATGGTTGCCTTGTTGTATTCAAGTTGTGATTTCTGATTAGTATTGGCAATGCAGGAAAGGATCTCGGCTTGGGCATGATACTCTTGTCGATGGAATGTTGAAAGATGGACTATGGGATGTTTATAGTGATTGTGGCATGGGCAGCTGTGCTGAATTATGTGCTGAGAAACATGTTATTACAAGGGAGGAGCAGGTACCATGGTCTCTCTAATTGGTCGCCTGAAGAACTTCCTTTTCCTGGATAGAACTTTGGACTTATTTCTTAATGATTTCCGCAGGATAACTTTGCTGTTCAAAGCTTTGAGCGTGGCATTGCTGCTCAACAGGGTGGAGCCTTTGCATGGGAAATTGTTCCGGTTGGGCATATTCTTAGTATTAAGTTTGTACATTTTGTTACATATATTATGTGTAAAACTAAATCTGCTATCACACAGGTTGAAGTTCCTGGGGGGAGGGGAAAGCCATCCATCATAGTCGACAAGGATGAAGGTCTAGGAAAGGTAAATCATAATTTAGAGCTATCCATCCCTTCAGACTTTGATTGCTTCCTGTTCTTTTCTTTTCCTTTCTTTAAATTGCCTAAATAAATTACATAGATATTAGACCTCTTGAGTAATAGCTAAATTCAAATATTGATATCATTTCAGTTTGATGCTGCAAAATTGAGGAAGCTGCGACCAAGTTTCAAGGATAATGGAGGCACTGTTACTGCTGGCAATGCCTCCAGTATAAGGTCATTTACTTGACATCTGTATTCATTTGTATGCTTAGGCCAAAATTACATTTATATCAAACCATAATCAGATTGGAAATGCTCAAGTAAAAACCTTACCTCTTGACTGAAATCATCTATAAACTTTTTGTTTACCCTATATCGGTAGCTTGTATCCCACTTCAATGAACCCATTATTTTATAGGCGTCTTCTTGAGGGTTGTGCAATCAGGCAATTGCCTATTTGGTTCAAAATTAAGGAACAATTTTCAATTTGACCTCATAAGTCCTTCATGGACATCATCTAGAGTTTGTAATTAAAGTGAAGTTGGTCTTATGGGCAGTGATGGTGCTGCTGCTTTAATCCTAGTCAGTGGAGAAAAGGCACTTAAGCTGGGATTGCAAGTGATTGCAAAGATTGCAGGATATGCAGATGCTGCGCAGGTGCTTTTCACAACTATTAATAAATTTTAAGTGTTCTAGAGAAACTGCCAAATCAGAAATCTTGAAATTTACTTTTGACGTTTAATTGATATACAACCTGATACTTACATGAGAAAGTTTACAGGCACCAGAGTTTTTCACAACAGCGCCAGCCCTTGCAATACCCAAAGCCATTTCAAATGCTGGCTTGGATGCTTCTCAAGTTGATTACTACGAAATCAATGAAGCCTTTGCTGTAAGATTCCATTTATTTTTCTAAAGGTATTAATTTCTTGCTGATGAAGTTAGCAGTTTTGAAACAATGCCCCATTCTCTGCAGGTTGTGGCTCTTGCAAATCAGAAACTGCTTGACCTTAATCCAGTGAGTTTTCTCTCTCTAAGGCATCTGCATTTGTATGTTCTAGTTTGAATATGTGAATTGATAGCATGAATTGCTAAAAGTGAGACAAAAATTACGTGATATTGTAAAATAATTCTCTTTTTGCTGTTCCCCAGTCGGCTTTTGTCAGCAACAAAGTTGCTATTTCATTCTTAATTTTAAGTTTTTTCCCTGCAGGAGAAGGTTAATGTGAATGGTGGAGCTGTATCCTTGGGACATCCTTTGGGTTGCAGTGGAGCTCGTATCTTGGTCACACTTTTGGGGGTTTTGAAGCAGAAAAATGGGAAATACGGAGTTGGTGGTGTTTGCAATGGTGGTGGAGGTGCATCTGCACTCGTTGTAGAGCTTCTGTAAGCGGTTTTAAAGTAGGTAAGTCATCTCATGCATACCGAAATTAGTTGGTAAGGGATAGTTTTTAGATGTGAATTCTCATCTACAAAACTGCATAAATGAAGGAGCTCACAAGGAAATTTTGATACACGAGTTGATTTATCAGAAGGGCATTAAAAAACTTTGGAACTCCTAGGATCAAAACATATCATTAATTATCTTGTCCAAAGATGTGACCATCTGCTGTTTGATTTCAGGTTCGATATTGTACGATGTTGCGACCATTTTCTTTTTCGGGGGATAAATTCATGCTCTGCCAAAACACAGTTTGATGTTGTGCAATTTTTATTCCGCTCTCAAATAAGTTATGTAACGAATGGAATGTTTAATTAGGTTTGAGAAGAAATATATGTCCAATGTAGAGTTTGATTTTCCTTTTAAAGCTGTCTCTAGCATAGGGAATAAGGAAATCTTTATCATTGGATTCTCTGAACTTAGTTAACGTTGTGATTCAATTTAATATTAGTAGCTAAGATGTTAGATTTTCTCCAATATTACTCCAATGGCAAAATTGGCAATGGAATTTGAATTTGTGGTTTTGTCCAATATTAGCAGATTCAATTTCTGAAAAAGATTTTTTTTTTTATATATTTAGAAAATTAAATAAAGGTGTAAAAATAGATATGAGAAGGAAGAATGGTAAAAAGAAGCAAAGAAAATGGTCAGTTCAACAAACTAATTGAATCGGATCGAATGGACATATTTAATTTTCAATCATGATTCCTGATTTTATTTGATTATAAGCATTAATTTAGAATAAATTTAAAAACCAAAATTAAACTTAAATAAATAGCGTTTACGCGATTTCGGTCGATCTTACCCCTGCGACTAATGCGGAGGCCTAAGCCTATTAATTCCCCATTTTCATAGTTGCAGCATTGTGGATGTTTTTTTCTTCTTTTCCCATTTAAAAAGGTTAAATACAGAAGAAAAAAAAAACTATAGAGCCCACTTTCCTTTCTTTCTCTTTCTTTCATTAGAAAGAAAGCCAAAGATCATCAAAGGAGAAGAGGAGGAGAGGAGAGGGGCAACCTTAAATACCGTCCCCCAGCGACTCTCTCCATCGCAAACAAATCTCTCTTTTTCAATCTACCATGGCGGTAATTTCCCTTTTGTTTTCCTTCTTTTATATCTATTTTTTTTCACATTTGTCTTTCCTTTTTAAAGATCGATTCTTCTTTTTGTTTCACATTGTTCGTTTTAATTATATACTTTTTTTCCTAATCCTCCTCCTCTTGCTCAATGTTTGTAGTTGATAATTTTTCTATTTATTTATTTTCAGATGAATTTTGTTGAACTTTTTGTGATGGAGTGAATGCGATTCACGATTTCGATCATACCAAAAATATATTGTTATTTATTATTTGTATTTCCTTTCTCAGCATTTATTTTTACGGATTACGCTTCTAATTTATCTATAAGTTTCACTTGGGAAAAAAAAAAACAAAGTTCTAATGCGTTTTACCGTTTGTTCTTATTTATTAATATCTATTTAATATATGATAAAAGAAGCATATGAACTCATTTCCTAATTTTCAAATTTTGACATTCAAAGGAATTCGATAGATAATTTTATCAAATTTTCTTTTTCGATCTTTCTTACGGATCTGCTACACACTTGATTTCACTTATTGCGTGCCATCTAAGATTCGTCTAAAAGTAGAAACATTTTTTTATTCAACTTGTTGCAATGTGCCTTAATTGGCTTTTTGGTATTGCTGATTTTTGTCTGTATTCACACTTGCATTTTTTTCTTCCTTTTCTTATTTGTTGCATTTTTGCGAAATTATTTCTCATACCTATTTGTTTATCCTTTTCTTTTGTATATGCATTTCGTAAAAATCCTAATCAATCTTTTTATAGCGAATCATGTGCGTTCTGCATTTTCTTTTATTCGCCCATTGCTTACAAGTAATAGTATAGTTATTTGTATTTCTAATCTATACATGCCAAAGTCATGACCAGCTGTATTTTATTATGTTCTTTTTCTTGAATGGAGAAATATCATCATTGGAGATCTAAGTAGGTTGAATCGTTTCATGAATGTATCAATTTGTGGCAAGTTTCTTTGAGATGATATATCTACCCCTTAAATAAGCAGTCATGGCATACAGGATAAGGGTCGACCATTGCCAAAATTTGGTGAATGGGATGTCAATGACCCATCATCAGCTGAGGGCTTTACAGTTATCTTCAACAAGGCTCGAAATGAGAAAAAGACGGGTGGAAAGATTGAGTCGCCAGGGGCCAATGACCCTGCATGCAAGCAAGAGGCTGTCGCTGCAAAGCCACAAGTAAGTAATAATCCTGCGTATACCTAATTTTGTTTGTAGCTATATAAAAATTCCTCATGTTTTACCTTGTTCACCCTTTGAAGCAAGCATTACATTTCTGTCGTAAATATCTTTCTGGTTATATAAAAAGCATTGTCTTGACAACTTTGTTTCCAGTCTGGAACTGTTTGATCAAGGGCAAATATGCATGTTGAACCCTTTCGTTCTCAATCACTTTCAGATTCAGTGGTCTTGTATTGCTTCATTATGTTTATAGATTCACAATATTGATTTTTATTATGTTGATGGTCTGAAATACCGCAGAAAAAATGGTTATGCTGCGTACAAGCTACTCATGCAGACTAAAGAGATGGCTCTTACGTTGTTAAGAGCAACCAAGAGAGTATATTATTATATATCTACATAAAGCCCTTACCCCCTTTCAAAACAATCCAGAAGACCAGAGCCCGTATCGGAAGCTATGATGGGTCATGATGGAATCGTTTTTGTTTGCAACAAACTCGGGCTCAGGGATGAGAAAATAATGTTGTTTTTATGTTTACGTGATGCTGGTAGCTTGTTATTGCAGTTTTTGAAGCCTTGTTCATATATATATATTATGTCATGTGTTGAACACTTTTGTTTATGACATTTATATGCCATATGATAGCTTTATATTATATTATATGAAACCCTTTCAATTTTATCGGTTGTTTAATTAAAATTGATTGCTGGGACTCAATTGGATGCAAGTCTGAAAATAACAGCGATATAAACAACTGCAATTGAAATCTCCCATTTGCATAACTCAAAATGACCCAAGTTAGCGGTAGTTTCCCTTGTTCCTTCCTATACAACATATGAACATTGTATAACAGACCTTCATCTAATATGCAAATTTAACTTACAGTTGCAAATAGTTGGGGATGCTAGAAATACTTGTCTCCTCCGTGCATAGCTTCTTGTAAAGTCTCTTTTGATGATCGGTAAACTGCAAAAATAAATCCCTTAAATCCTTTGCTTTCTTGTATTCCTCAGTCCCAGAACAAACCACTTTCAATTCACTGCTAAACCCACCCTCCCTTCTGTTCAGTAATTTGTTCTGTACATTGCCAATGCTTATAAAGTGTCAACAAGCATGGAGGTCGAAATGATCTAAAGTTATATGCGGGTGTGCATCAACATCTTTGAACCTTCCATTCTCTGTGAAAAATAGAATTAGTGCAATTGCATGGGACTTACCGGGGATTTAAGCATCAAGGTCCAATGATCATTCAATGACAGTTTTTCAGTGGCTACCAATGGTCTGCAGGCAGTGATACGAATGGATGATCTGAGAACAAATATTATGTATAATAATCCAAAAAAACCAAAGCTATAACAGAGCTCGGCTTGAAGGTAACCAAATTGTGTAAAAAGGTAGCAGAAGGGTGACAAAAGAACAAAATTGACTATCTAATTAGTAATTACCATCTGAATGTACTATGTCAATCTGATTACGGAGAATAGGAATAGAGGGACCAAAAGTGCAAGCTATGAATAAATGTGCCAACAACCAACGACAAAAATGACGATGGGTCGGGTTAACAGCAGCACAAACAAGATTATAGAATCACTAGTTAATGAAAGTAATTTTGAAGTCATAATGCTATAAAGGCAACACAGCCATATAATACGCCTATGTTACAACTTACCTTCCATTTGAGGATACAGTGAATTGATTAGGACTCTGCAAAAAACCAAACAGCTGTTCAACATCTTTCTTGCAATCCATCATAATGACACCATTGGTGTATGGCTCCCATGGTAAACTCGGGAAACTATATACTTGCGTTGCAATTGAAGTTTGTTCATGAATGAACTTGGAAACCGCTGACGAGGATAAATCTTTTTCAAGATTCTGAACTAGAATTACGTAAAGCCTTTTATCACCTCCTACATCAGTATCCTGTCTATTGTCACAAGTCCCTCCTATAACGGTAGCACACAAAACTCCCTTATTACACACAATGAAATGTATCGATTTAAATTGAGCGTTTATAGAAACAAATATATGGACAAACCTTGGGGTGGCCACACTTCACTCAAAGACCGCTGAGCATACTTTCCCTATGAATAGGCAAACATAGCAGCAGTTATCTCCCTACTGCTATATGCTTATAAAAAAGAAACTCTAGAACATCACAAACAAAGGATGGTACCTGTCTCAAACTACCGGAAAGTGGGCGACCATTGGTTTCTCTAAGTCGAGCAACAAGATTGCAGACAAGGTCATCACTGGTAGTGCCCGAAACAAAGTCAGGTAAGGCTTTCACTATGTTTTGCATCGATATCTCCATGAAATATATAAGTTTCGGGTGTAACTCGGAATCCTGGAGAAGGCATATATCTGCAACCCCCTTGTTTGCCAAATTCCCAACATTAGGACCATGCAGCCAAAAGAGCAGGAAGATGCACTCACATTCTTCTTGGCCATTTAAATTAGAGTGCTTCTTACGCAGAACCTGACAAAAAAGAAGGCCCATTTTCTGAATAGAAATAAGAACTCAACCATGATATTTATATAAAATAAAGTAGATAAGCATAAACCAAGTATTCTTCAGCACAAAAAAAGGGTCTCTGTCAAATGGCAATACAAAAGCATAATATTTATAAAAATCAACAATAACAATTCTAAAGCTAAAATAGGAAGCAACACTAAAATGAAAGTCTTTTAACAGTTTCATTTCATCAAAAGTAAATATCAAATGTGTTACATAATGGTTTTAAACCTCTTTAGCAATGAAACTATAACTTAGATGCACCTTTATTTTCCCATCAAATTTTACCAACAAAAATGTATAAAATAATAACAATGGAGCATTTTTTTTTTTCTTTTAAATGAACAAAAAATGAAAATGAAATATTATATATGTGTGTGCACGCGTAGTTTGAATGACCAAAGGAAAAGAGTTGTACGGACATCGTCGACAATGGCATCGTAAAAGAGAACTTCGCCGGCGGCGAAAGAATCCGAAGCACAAACGCGCATGCCTTTGACGACCTTGGAGCAATTAGGATCCTGAAGTTGGGCGGAGACCTTACGAAACCTCCCCAAAAAATCGTGAAGCTCGTCCTCCGACTTAAAATTATCGGCCAGGAAAACGTTGTCTGATTCGGCGGGGAATTCGTCGTACTTGACTCTCAGCTTTTCACTTCTCTCGCCCTCTAACAATAACTGAACACTGTACCAGGCGTCGTCCGGGTACGAACGGAACTCCGTGTCGTAGCCCTCCTCCGCCGTGACTAAGGAGTGACTGTCGCCGGAATGCGACATTACTGACGGTGTGTCTTTCACTTTCCCCTTCTGCAATTTGAAAGATGTTGGGATTTTTGTTTGGTTTTGGAGTTTTGCGGAGGAAAAGAGACACATAGGAAAAAAATGCTTAATTCCAACCGACGTCCCTAAATTATGACCAAAATTTTAAATTAGTTACTAGACTTCAAATTGTTTTTAATTAAATTTGTATTTAACCATTAACTTAAGTGTTAAATATTAATTACAATCAACATGTGATGTGACCATATTTTAAACGTGCCTTTGGATTAGATATTTTTTTAAAATAATTCTCTAAATTTAGCGCATTATATTCAAACTGTCGTATGCCTAAATTTTGCTCAATAAATTTTAAATATGCTAAAATAAACATTTAACATACAAGCTGATGTTAGGGTAATGAAAAGATATATAAAATATAATTGATAATTTGAAGATATTCCACAAAATTCCATTTCTTCTTTATACCTTTCATATCACATCTACATCTCATCATCTTTTGCAGGAAGAAGGTTGGGGATGTTTGTCAAGCATTCAAGAAGAAAATCGCCGGTCAAACCAAGAGCATTGAAGTGTGGAATTCAAGCTACGACGAACCAAGTGGCATTAGATCAGTGGTTGATCCACTCGACTACTTGTTCAGTTCAGGCAACTCCGAAATTTTTACCTCCGACTTACTTGTGTAAGCAAGAGACGGAGGCTGAAAGCTTAAACGTTGCCCACTCCCATCAGTTCCTACAACTTCCTCAGCTAGAGAGCCCATCCCTGCCATTATAATCATCTGCAGCAGCAACAACGAGAAAGTGACTGACAGGAGAACCCTCGACAAGTTTGTTGCTTCTCAGTTGAGCCATGGAGACAGATACCATGGTGAAGTATCTTTGCAACGTATCTATAGATTTTGCGTATGTTTATCTCCTTTCAATATTTGAGGCGGTGACTTGTTGGGGAAGACGAAGAGCAGAGTAAACCGCGGGAAAGATGGCAATTTTTCTTCTGACTAACTTTGAAATACTGTTGGGTTGAAATAAAACGTGGATGGCTGTTTGGATTACGTAATCATTTTATGTAAAGGGATTAAATTGAGAAAAAGGAATTTTAAAGGATCAGTAAGACAAATTTTATTTTAGAGTAATTTACTTTTTCCTTAAAGAACAAAATGTGTTAAAAATCCAATGGATGCAATTTTTTTTTATTATTGATTTAACCGAATGAATTCTTCCATATAAATTATTTTTAAAACATTAAATAATTAATGAAATATCCATTTAGGTTGGTAGTGTAGGGTAAAATATATAAACTTTAATAATTACAAATTTGATAAACTAACATCAGAATAACTTTCATAGATTCCATAACAATTCATTTTATATCATACCAAATCAAATGAATTATATCCAAATCCATGTCCATTTTTGTAATTTCCTCCTCTACCATTTTTATCTCTCCTGTTTATTTAAATACCAAACACTTCTGCCATAATAATAATAAGCTTCTCCAAAGGGTAAAGAACCAAAATGTGGCCTCCATCACCATCATCATGGTAAGAATTACTTATGCCTTGAACGTTAGCTTAGCAAACAATCCGAGCAATGTCTTTACCAATCATAACATAAACTTATAGAATACATGAAATTTATGTCATTAATTTAGTAATAACTCATGTTTAGCATTGTTTTTCAGAAAAAAAAAAAACAAAAGGGGGATCATTTACCATATAGTACAACTGTTCCACTACCGAAAAGTAACTGATACAAGAAGCACACCCGTACTCGATCTGACTAGTTATTACAACTCACAAAGAAATGTCTCTACCAAAAAGTCCGGTTATTCCTTTTCCAGGGTCGCTTTGCTTCACTATCGATTCCCCAACCAAAACCTGTAATGGAACAATGTTGTGTATAAGTAAAGATGGATGTGCATAGAAAACGCATCTCATAGTTGTTGATACCAATTCAACTTCACTGTCATTCCACTAACCAAATTACTTCTTGGATGATCAAATGTCTAACAGTCGGATTATTACTGCTACATGATTGATGACTATCATTTATCTTCACCTGGTAATACTTTCAGTATTACTTCAACCCCATACCAAAAGAAAAGTGCTATTATTTTCAACTTTTCTTCTCTTGTCTAACATTGTAACGTGCAACAGAAAAGAAAAATACTATCTTCTTGTTCCAAACTCATCAAGAAAAAATAAATTAATATCATGCAATTTGCAATTTGCTCAGGATTTAACGTAACTTACTGCTTTAACACCAGCTTCTTGCACATACCCAACATGATCTGGAGTAAATAGCCCAGATTCTCCAACTACCTGATGTGGTAAAGTAAACAATAAATTATTTAAACAACATATATGAGATGAGTTGCATGGACAAGCAATAACCTTTTTATCTTTAAATGCATAGAAACAGATACGGTGAAGGGTGCGGGTTTTCTAATTTATCAGAATATATATACGGTGAAGGGTCACTTACAATTATATCTTTCTGACAGATCAGTTGGCCACGCTCTCCTTCAAGAAGCTTCTTTGTGTTACTGATATCTACCTCAAATGTCTCTGAAGACAAGAAAATGGGGGAACATTGATACCACTTTAAGTCTATATGCTAGAGACGAAGCTTACCGAGTTCGTAGCAGACTATTATTGGTATAAGGAAATAATATGACCAATTGATTGTAAACAATATAGTCATAGGTACAGTAGAGACATTTCAGATATTGATTTACATGAGAAAAGAATAATCCTAGTATTTATTTAAAGTATTAATAGTTTATACACACAAAATGGCCATCAAGTAGGAGGTAACCAACACCTGAAAGGCTAAAACCAATCAGGAATGTTTGTATCACCCAAATATAGTTGCAAGGACCAAATTTTCTCCTAAAAGATGCAAAGATACAAACTCATTATAAAAGTTGATATCATACACTCATTCCCTTGCTTCCGAATATCAAAAGTCCAAACAAATTTTATTTTGAAAATTTGATATTTTAAAAATGTTACCGATAAAATTTGTCGGAATTAATATTGGACTTTTGGGTGGTTTGGTGGCTGCAGGGATCCAAGAACATCCAACTATCTCTTCACTATATTGCAAGTTTCGATTTTGACTACTAGAAACCTTATCCAGGTACATATTCTAAGGGATGTGGCATTAAGTGGTGAACTAATCTTGGATTTTAGATTTGGAATTCATTTCCTCCCTTCTACTCCAGAACTAAAGGCTGTCTACCATTGTCTCTAGTAAGCCAGTTGTCAAACATTCACTGTGGACACCTGTCATCAGCACCAATTATCCAGAAGAAGGTTCTTGGAAGTTGGAGTGACTCAATTAACACACACTGTACACATTCTCAGGCAGGTCTAGAAGTTACTGCAAAGAAGAAACTTTAAACTACATGGATCAGATGTCTCATGAAGCAACTCAATTAGCAAATGTGAAACTTGTAAAACCTTACCAAGGTTTCGATTATTGATACCAATAAGCTCAATCCCCTCTATACCAAGAACACGATCCATTTCCCTCTCATCGTGCACCTAAAGGAAGACAACAAAAGCAACAATAAGGCATAAGAATGTTGGAAAGAAGAATCCATATATGAAAATTGACTAATGCTAGAAGCTCTTTATGAAGCCTTGGGTTCAATCATATAACTCATAAAAGAATAATATTTTTCTAATTGAAGGAAAAGAAAAGGTTTGATATGCCCAATATATTATGGAAATTCAACTCCCTGAGTGGAACACGTTTCATAACCCAGAAAACACCTCAACAATTCAAAAGTAATGGAAAAATGAAAAACAAAGAAGCTCTGCCTAACCTCTACAAGTGCAGCCAAACCAAGCATCTTGCAGATTTTAACCATATATCTGATGTCAAGATCAGGCAAAACAGCAGCAATTAAAAGTATTGCATCTGCTCCTTTGATTCGAGCATAGTAGATCTGCCATGCATCTATCACAAATTCTTTGCACAGTAGAGGACACTGCATTCATTGTAAGGGCCAGATTTATACAGGTTTACCAAGTGTATATATAACAACAAATCAAGATTATAGATTGAGTTAAAAATTTACTTATGCAACAGACCTGTACTCCAGCATTTCTTATTGCCTCCAGATTTTCAAAGCTTCCCTTAATTGAAGAGGAGGTAAAAGCAAGTCACAATATTAGCATACAGACTGAGGAATTGAACACAATGTTAAAAAAAACAATATGTTACCTTAAAAAACTTTTCATCGGTCAAAACACTGAGACAAGCTGCTCCACCCTTCTCATACGCTCGTGCTATTTCAACCTATTATGAGCAATCATTTATACTTATATATGAAAGTTTCTCGGTGATAAAAAAGATAGCATGATGGATGGAAAATACATAGTTCTTTTAATTCACTCTTTCTAGATAGAAACATACTCTAAAATTTTGAACATTTCCTCCCTACCGTAAGTTCAAGAAGAAGCCCTTAATCTTTCAGAGTTTATATACTTGCATTATTCTTCTTCTATAAATGACAGTGGAAGTTGTAAGTTGATACGTGCTTTATTTATTTATTTATCAATTTTCATAGGTATGCATAAAGCCTTTATGTATCCTCTAACCTTGCTTGTGGATTTTCACAAATCAACATACTTAATGGAGCTCAAGCCTCCAACCTTGTTTGTGGAAGCGTCTCCATTGTATGAAAAAGATTATCCAACTTTTAGCATCAAAAGTTTTTTCACAGGAAATGATAGAAGACTGGTAAATGTCCCATAACATATTTTATAAAAAGAATTAATGAGTAAATTCATTACTAAATAAACCAAATTTAATTCCTTAACTCCATGGCCGATTAAACAATAACAGCCTAAAAAGCAATTACCAGAATGAAGCTAAAAAAGCTTGTACTAGGATAATTTCCCTTCCATCATGAATAGAATAATAAGAAAAGGAAGCTCAATTATTATAAACTAAAAGAAAAAGAGAAGTCCTTTTACTGGATCAAAATCCTCTCTGAGAATTCCTCTGCTAGGTGAAGCCTTCTTAACTTCAGCAATTAAACCAGGCAATCCAGTCCGCGAATGCGCAGCCTTAAGAGCCCCAACAAAGTCTCGAGTCGGAGGTGCATTCTCGATAAACTTCTTCAATGTAGCCAAAGGCTTCCTCTCTTTCATCTGCCAAACCCAAATATAATTATTACCACGGGTTCTAAAATGGTAAAAATCCAATCATTTCCAAATTAAATTAAAAATTGCAGAAATTACTTGGGAAACTTCCGTGTCTTTGTGCCAAACGATTTCTTCGAGAATGTTACGAGGAGTGTTGCCGTCGTTCTGCAAACGGAACTCGAAGGGACCCACGTAGTGCAACGGGGGACCCGTCGGAGGCCGTCGCCGTATTCTTATACCCTGACTAGCTGCGACTTCGTTTTGGAACATTCCAACTTCCCATTCCTTTACTTTCAAAGCATCTTCCTCCTCTTCCTCTTTCGGGGATATCGTCCCCGGCTACACACACACCAAGAAAAAAAAAAGAAAAAAACAATTGAGGATATAAGGTTTAGTGTTTATATTGTAGCTGATTATTATTGTTGATGTTTACCTGCTGAGCTCGAATGGCGGGAAAACTGGAGCGACGGAGTGGAAGGTCCATTGAGAAGCGTCTGGCGAAGGAATTGGGCGGTTGATTAAAGGAAGGAAAAGAGCGCAACGAAGTCCCAGGACTTGACTTCAGGGAAATGAGTCCCTCCATCCTCTAATCCAATACCCCTAACTTCTACCTTTTCGCTCTGTAATTCAATCTGGAGAATAAGTTTAGTCGGAAAAATATGGGGTTTTTTACAATAATATTATAAAAAAAATAAAAAATAATCAAAATGTTATAAATTTTTTTTATTTATTAAAATATATTTTTTATTTATTTATCAAAATATATCAAAAATAAAAAATAAAAAACCTGAAAAAAAATCTGACTGATGTGACGAGGGTACCTTGGTC
>JABFAF010104178.1:0-12121 GCA_013677275.1 Gossypium schwendimanii
ATAACTTTATATTTTATTATTTAATTTAATCATGCATGACCCACTTTATAGCTTAAAAATATAATATGCCCAAACTAATATAAAATAAGCCATTTTATGCATGAAAACTATATAATAAAGCATAAAATCACATTTCAATAATTTCCATGTCCTAATTTCATATTGTCGCATATTTCATTAATTTATTAAACAATTACTTGGTTTTAATAACAAATTTAAGTAAAAAGGTGATGAATTATATAGGAAAAATCCTATATTTTTCAGTTTACAATTACATTAAACCTTATACATGCCATTTGTAACCAAAGCCAATATATCCATAAACTATCAAAGTGACTTCTGGATAGTGTGATAAGACTCCGACAAGCTTCCAATCAGTGGAGCTTCTGACGATCTACAACACAAAGGAAAACAACGATGTAAGCAACTAGTGCCTTGTAAGTTCGTATGAGAGAAACTCAAACTTACCATTGATCAAAATTTATTTACTCATTCATGCTCATTAACTCATGCAAGTACTTGACTTTCCTATTCACAACACCTCACATCATTAATAGACAACTTGAAATTTAACATCAAGGAAACATGATATAAATCATGAAACTAATTAAATACATCCATCTTTCTTACATGCTAGACTAATAATATTTCCCACAAAATAGGTTCGATTTTGCACTTTCATAGCCTCTTCCGGTTCCTAGGTAGCTTCCTTGACTCCGTGATGGTGGCAGAGAATCTTAATTAAAGTTATGTTATTATTTCTTAATTCTTTGATTTCTCAAGCCAAAATTCTAACTGGTTCCTTACTATACGACATATCAGGCTAAATTTCTATGTCAATAGGCGATATTATGTGTGAAGGATTAGATCAGTACCGACGTAATATCAAAACATGAAATATATTATGAATTCTTACTAACTTAGATGGTAAGGCTAATCGATAAGGTACTGGCTCAATTCTCTTGATGATCTCATATGACCCAATGAATTGTGGACTAGGATTCTCTTTTGGCCAAAATAGAGAAATTTTCTCCAAAGTGATAGTTTAAGAACAATCAGTCACCGATATGAAATTCTCTGTCATTTCTTTTTAAATCTGCATATGATTTTTGACGACCAGAAACAGTTTCAAACTATCTTGTATCACCTTGACCTTCTCTTCAGTTTCCCGTATCAAATCTGTACCAAAAAGCTTTTCCTTACTCAATTTCGTCTAATATAATGAATTTTTACATTTTTGACCCTATAAGACTTAGTATGGCACCATTTTAATACTCGACTGGTAACTGTTGTTATACACAAATTCAACCAACGAAAGAAATTTCTCCTAACTACCGTCAAATTCTAAAATACAACAACGGAGCATATCTTTGAGTACCTGTATCACTCATTCAGACTGACCATCTGGTTGAGGATGAAATGCAGTACTAAAATGTAATCAGTTACCTAAAGCTTCATGAAATTTACCCTAAAATCTAGAAGTAAATCGTGGATCTCGATCGAAAATTATAGATAAAGACACTTCACGAAGTCTAACAATCTCAATAACATATCTATCAATTTCTCGAGTGAATAATTTTTACGTGCATGTATGAAATGTGCGAACTTAGTCAAGCGATCGACAATAACCCATATGTCATCTTTCTTTTGCGAAGACAACTGTAACGCTGACACAAAGTCCATAGTAACTCATTCCCACTGCCATTCTGGAATCATAATAGGATGTAGCAATCCAAAAGGTACTTGATGCTTGGGTTTAACTTGCTGAGAAATCAAACATTTTGACACAAACTCTTCAATCTCACTTTTGATACTTGGCCACTAGTACATTTGTTTCAATTCACGATTCATTTTATTACTACTAGGTCGAATCAAATAACTACTACTGTGAGTTTCTTATAAAATTTTCTATTTAATCTCAAAATTTTTCGAAACGTAAATTCTGCTTTGGAAATATAAATTTCCACCTGAATCAATGAGAAATTCTGAATCAGATGCCTTTTCGACTTGTTCCCGCTTAGCAATAAACTTGGGATCAGTTTTCTAGGCTTACAAATTTGTTGTAAAAATATCGGTTTAGCTTTTAATTCAACTAAAACATAAACCATCTTAAATCATTGTCAGTCGAGTATTCAAAGCTTGCAACGCAAATAATGATTTTCGACTCAAAGTGTCTGCCACAATATTTGCTTTTCCTGGATGATAGTCAATAATTAGATCATAATTTTTTAACAGCTTCAACCATTAACACTATCTTAAATTCAGCTCTTTTTGAGACATCAAATATATTTTACTTTTGTGATCCATGAAGATATAACATTTTTCCCCGTATAAATAATGTCACCATATTTTTAAAGCAAAAACAATTGCAATAGGCTCCAAATCACGTGTCAAGCAGTTATTCTCGTGCGGTTTCAACTGTCGGGAAGCGTAAGCTACAAATTTTCCTTCATGCATAAAAACACAACCCAAACAATTAACTGAAACATCACTATCAATTACAAACTCTTGACCAGACTTTGGCCGAACCAACATAAGGGCTTCGGTTTACATTGCTTTCAACTGATTAAAGTTTTGTTGTCATTTATCGGACCAGTCAAACTTCACATCTTTCTAAAGAAGCTTCGTTAAGAGTAAAGCAATTATAGAGAACCCTTTAACGAATCGCCTGTTGTACCCTGCTAAACCTAGAAAACTTCTAACCTTAGTGACATTTCTCGGAGGTTTCTAGTTAATAATAGCGAATATTTTACTTGAATCAACTCTGATGTCATCTACGATACAATATGTCCAAAAAATCCAACTTCTCGAAGCTAAAACTCACATTTACTAAATTTCACAAATAACTGTTTAACGAGCAAAGCCTGTAATATTTTTTTCAAATGCTGAGAATGTTCAACTTCATTCTGGGAATAGAACAAAATGTCATCGATGAAAACCACCACAAATCTGTCTAAATACGACTAGAAAATTTTGTAAATTAAATCCATAAATACAGCAGGTGCATTCGTCAGACCAAAAGACATAACTAAAAATTTATAATGTCCGTACCTGGTCCTAAAAGTTGTTTTCAAAACATCTAAATCTTTAACTCGAAGCTGATACTATTCAGAAAGGAGATTAATCTTTGAAAATGCTGTTGTATGTTTCAACTGATTGAACAAATCATTTATACTGGGCAACCAATATTTATTTTGATCGTGACTTTATTAAGCTGCTGATAATCAATACACATTCCCATCGATCCATCATTTTTCTTAACAAATAATGCAGGTGCACTCTAGGGAGCGAAGCTAAGTCTAACAAACCCTCTGTCTGTCAACTCCTGAAATTATGTTTTCAGCACTTTTAACTTAGTCCGTACAATTCTATAGGAGAAATCGATATCAGAGAAGTTCCTGATACTAAGTCAATTGCAAATTCATCTTCTCTGATTGGTGGTAACCTTGGTAACTTTTCTGGAAACACATATACAAAATCACATACAATTGGAACGAAGTCTAACTTTGATTCTAAATCCCTGGTGTCCAGTATATATACCAGATATGCCTTGCAACCTTTCCAAACATGAGCTGTAAGAGTAGAAATAACATTAATAGCACTGTTACGATTGTTTGGCTCAACACTGACTAATACACCATTCTGGCATTTGAAAATAATCTGCTTCTGTCTACAGTTCACAACTGTATCATGTAAAATCAACCAATCCATACCTAGAATCACATCAAAACCATCGAACGGTAATAGCATCAAATCAGTCGAAAAGTCCCGATCTCAAACCTTTAGGGGGTAGTTTCTATAGACTTTGTCGACTAATACGTACTGACCTAATAGATTAGTTACTTTAATTACGAATTCTAGGGACTCAACTGGTAATTTCTTATTCATTACAAGTGAGGTGCATCTATACAAATGTGTTGACCCCAGATCAATCAGTGCATAAACATTAACACCAAAGAGAGAACATGTACCAACATACACATTAGGGGTCGCAGCTTTTGCTCGAGCGTGAATTGCATAAGCTCTAGCTGGTACTCACTTATCAGATCGTATCGTAGAGTCTTTTTTCCCACTCCAATGAAGTCTTGTATTATCACTATTTCTAGTTAGCCTCCCTCTTGTAGATGCATTCTCAAACCGTGTACTCGAAACTTTTTCTTTATCTAATTTTTCGAGGCAGCCTTTAAGAAAATTATTGAGTGATCCACATTTAAAACACGATCCCTCTTTTAATCGACACTCCCTGAAATGTGTTTTATTACAATGTTTGCATTCAGGTCCATTGGTATTCCGAACAGTACCAATGCTAGCTACTGAGGTAGCCTATGGTCTCGAGCTAACTTGCTTTCCTCGATATCTTTCAGAAGATCTAGATGGAGCTGACATATGGCTATGGAATTCCTTTAACTAAAACTCAACTTTTTCTAGGTTGTTAAGGTATAGAAGGGGTGGAGGTTGTTGAACCATTGGATTAGTTCTAACAAACTCAGTAAACCACTCATACATTATATGGAAGAAGACTTATTTTTCCTCATTTCCTCGACATTCAAAAACGGGCCCACTACAAGCTGCTCCTTGAATGGAGGCTTGAGCATTACTTTCAACTTCATCGGAATCAGCTCGATTGGATGGCCTCTTTAATCTATATGAAAACATAATTCAACTTAACCCAGGAGATATCACACAATCATTGGTTATAAAATGGCATGTATTTTGTGCTCTATATATGCTACGTTCAGTCCAATAATCAACTAAATCGTAACTTTGATTCCACTGAATGTAACACCCCTAACCCATCTCCATTGCCCAATTAGGGTTACGAAGTGTTACTATACAAAATAGAACATTAAACTTCAATGCAAAACAAATATATCAATTTATGAATAATTTTCAACATCTCATTACAATCATAGCAAACATACACATTTAAGTCTTAAATTGAGACTTCGGGACCTTAAAAATAATTTAAAAGCATTCAGGGATTATTTTGAAAGAAATCAGAAAATTATAGAAAAATATGGAAAAATTGGGAAATTGGGGTCACATGGCCATGTGGCCAGGTCATGTGGCGTAGCCTAGATCGTGAAGACATCCGAAGTAGGGACACACGACCGTGTCTAAACCTATATGTGTATTCAAATGAGGGCCACAGAGCCATGTCGTCGGCCGTGTGCCAGACCGTGAGTACATTCGATGTTGAGTCATATAACCGTGTCGCAGGCCATGTGCTAGACCGTGTGACAAACTATTTTGAGGCACACGGTCATGTCATAGACCGTGTGAAACCTACACCAAAAATTTAAACGACACATGGTCGTGTGAGGTGGCCGTGTGCACGTGTAATAGCTCGTGTCCTAGGCTGTGTGCTCCCAATTTAGCCCCTAAAGCAAGCCAATTCAATACCAAACCTTTCCCAACAAGATACAGTATTTACAAACACATTCAATTGACCAAAACACTCTCAAAACACACTTAAAATACACCAAATCAATCCACCTATAAGTTTTAACCAATATGCCAGTCATAAGCACCTCAATTCATACCAATTCAAATTCACATTATAAATTTAACTAATCATTACCACAACCATGAACCATTCAACCTTTTCAAACACATATAACCATACCTCAAATCATACATTTACAAATCATGAAAAGTGACCAAAGACATATTCTTAATAAGCATTACAAGTCTATCAAACATATAATCAAAAGACCTACCAAACTAAGTGAGCCAAATAACACATTCACATCAGCTATTACATTTAACCTTATACATGCCATTTATAACCAAAGCCAATTTATTCAAGAACTACCAAATTGACTTTTGGATAGTGTGATAAGACTCCGACAAGCTTCCAACTAATCGAGCTTCCGACGATCTACAAAATAAAGGAAAACAACGATGTAAGCAATTAATGCCTTGTAAGTTCGTATGAGAGAAAATTAAACTTACCATTCATCAAAATTTATTTACACATTTATGCTCATTAACTCATATAATTGCTTAACTTTCCTATTCACAAAAACTCACATCATTAATAGACAACTTGAAATTTAACAGCAAGGAAACATGATATAAATCATGAAACTAATTAAATCTATCCATCTTTCTCACATGCTAGACTAATAATCTTTCCCACAAAGTTTCACATATCAATTTACCATTTCATAAGATCACTATCAACACTTCACTTGTATTCATGCTTTTGAATTAGTTGTTACTTACTAGTTGAACTTAATAGAATAAAATTGGATACTTGCAATAATATTATCAGTACAAGTTACCTGATACAATACACCGACAAGAAGCCTGCTAGGCTGAAGGCTTGATGCAATACACCGGTACAAAGCCTACTAGGCTCAAGGCCTAACATAATATACCTGCACAAAGCCTGCTAGGTTCAAGACCTAATACAATATCTCCAGTACAACTCAATTGCATTAATAATTTCCATCAACCAACATTACATAATAACAAATACCTTAACTAATAAAGTAGGACAAATGTCAGAGAATTTAGTATAACAATATATATAATACAAACTTACCTCGATAACTATTCTTGCAAAAACAAAGTTGAATGCTAGTCCAAAGCTTTAGCTTTTCTTGGATTTAAGTCTGGTTGTTGTGTATCTTGATCTAAATAATATTTTCATTTAATTAAGTATTTCAAATAACTTCAATATTGAATTGAAACCTATAATACGTATTAATTTGAAAATACAAAATTACTGCTAATATTTTAACCTTTATACAATTTAGTCCTTAAGTCTTTAACCTGCAATTTCACCATTCTTACAATCTATATGTACTAGCCGAATTTCCTAAAGACTTATACCAACCCATTTTAATAATTATTTGACAATGCTTCCATAAAATTTTACTATTTACATAATTTAGTCCCTAAACCATAAATTAATAAAAATAAATTAACAAAACTTGTCTATTTAGAAACCAAATTTAATAATCTATCATCTAAATTCAAAACACATTCAAACTTTATCATATCAAGTCCCTAAAATTTTAAAAGACTTACAAATTGACCTCCAAATTAGGTAGATTAAGCTAAAAAGAGCTCAAAAACACAAAAATTATAAAAATGGGGCTAAAAAAAATACCATGCATGGAAATATAACTCGGTCGAAGCTTCCTCTTCCTATTTCTATTGTGTTTTGGTTTTGGGATGAAAAAATGAGGAAGATGATAAATTTTTTACCTTTTGTTTTGTTTAACAATTGATTTAATTATTAATTTAATTAACCTTTAAAAATCTATTTACATTTCACTAAAACCTATCCATAAACATCCACTAACATGTAATATGGTATAATTACCACCAAAGTCCACTAGTTTCCCTTTCCATAGTCATCTAACCACTTTAACTACTAGAAACCATGTTTTACATAATTTACAATTTAGCTCTTTTTACTTAATTAACTATTTAAACATTAAAATTTCTTAACAAAAATTTAATATGGCTTTAAAATAACCCTATAAACATTAAATAAACATTGAAATATTAACCCACATATCGAAATCGTGGTCCCGAAACTATTGTTTTTGACATTACTAAAAACGGGTTCTTTCAATAGGGTAATCTCTTGAATTTTATTGATAGACGTCAAGGGTATATATATCTATACAATTATAGTTACGTAGGAATCAAATTGCTAAGAGATAATATTGTATAATATCCTATTAGGGATCAAATTGTTGAAAGATAACATCCTATAATAATCCTAACACCCCCCTCAAGTTGGAACATGCAAATCATAAATGCCTAACTTGTTCAGAAGATATTCAAATTGTGATTTACCAAAAGCCTTTGTAAAAAGGTCAGCCAATTGAATGGATGTTGGAACATAAGAAGGTGCAATCAACCCATCCTAGATTGCATCCATAACAAAGTGACAGTCCATTTCAATATGTTCAGTACGCTAGTGAAATACGAGATTTTGTGCAATATGTAACGTAGATTGACCATCACAAAATAAAGGAATTGCTTTAGGATGAAGAATACTTAAGCTTAATAGCAAGGTTTTTAGCCACTTGAGCTAACAAGTAACAAAAGCCATATACCTATACTCAGCCTCAGTAGAAGAACGAGAAACATTATGTTATTTCTTAGTTTTCCAAAAAACAGGAGATTGTCTTAGAAAGACAAGCCAACCAGTAAACGAATATCGAGTTATTAGACAATCAACTTAATCTAAATCACACCACCATTTTAAGACAAGTCACATCAGATCTCAAAAGAATCCCTTAGCCAGGAGAGCTTTTCAAGTACCAGACAACACATAGAGCCACGTCCCAATGCTCCTACCTCTGTTCATGCATAAACTGGGATAAGACATGAACCAAGTATGCCAAATCTGGTATTGCCACTGTTATATAAATCAAACGACCTATTAACCGTCTGTATGGCTTAGGATCAGAAAAATTGTCCGTATAACATACACTATTTTATGATTTTGCTCTATTGGCAATCATGAGGGCTTTGCTCCCAAAAGACTCGCCTCCGAAATAATATTAAGTGTATATTTCCTTTGACAAAGAAATAACACCAAAGAGCTACAAGCTAATTCTATCCCCAAAAAATATTTCAACACGCCAAGATCATTCATATGGAAGCAAGAACTGATATACCCCTTATAAATTTTCAAAGCAAAGGAATCGTTCCTTAAAATAAGCAAATAATCAACATAAACTAGCACATTAATACGTACAAATCCCTTACGATATGTAAAGAGAGAATAATCAGAATATGGTTGAAGAAATCCATACTCTTTTAGTGCAGTAGCAAGCTCCTCAATCCAACACCGAGGACCCTGTTTGAACCCATACAAAGACTTGTGCAAACGGCAAACCATTCCAAGCTTATCAGGAGTAAAACCTAGAGGAAGCTACATGTAGACCTCTTTATTAAGATCACCATGAAGGAATGCATTACGAACATCCATTTGATGTAACTATTAATTTTTCGAAACTGCAATAGCCAAGAAAGTACGGATAGTCACCATTTTTGCCACAGGTGCAAAAGTTTCATTATAGTCAATGCCTTCTACCCGATGATTACCAAAAGCAACAAGACGAGCTTTAAATCTCTCAATACTTCCATCAGAGTTTTATTTAATCTAATACACCCACTTACTTCCTAGTGCTTTCTTTCTTGGAAGAAGTGTTTATATAGGCTAAGTGTCATTATCCTCTAAAGCACAAATCTCTTTTTGCATAGCATCACGCCGTACAACATCTTTGACAGCCTCTTTAAAGGACTGTGGTTCGACCCCTGTAGTAATGTAAAAAATTTTAGTGTTTCACAACAAATTTGTCACAATTAACATAATGCGCTATAGGAAATGAAGTACTTAAGGAAGGCTTTAAAGCAGGTGAGGCAGGACATGCACTGTTCTTTATGACGGTATGAGTGACAATATCCTGAAGCTACATAGAAGGAAATTTCTCCCTATTCCCTCGTCCCAATATGGGCGCATCAACTCCTAAAGCCCCCTGTACCAATGTGGCATTGGAAGAAAAAGAAGATACCACAGGTGTTGGAGAACTCTTTGGTGGCAAACTCACAGGCAGTGAAATAGCAAGCAGAGGAATTGTTGTGAGTTGTAACACCTCTGACTCACCAAATTATGTATAACAAGTTTCGTCTACACTTCCATATAGTAGGGCAACATTGTCAGGCTCAATGGTTTCAGCATTCCTATCCAAATATGGAAAAATATCCTCAAAAAAATTTACACCGTGGGACACAAAACTTCTTAGAATCCAAATCATATAAATGCCCCCCCCAAAAAAAACACATTTTTGACTTCGACTAGTGAACTTATCACCCTTAGTACGTTGATTATGAGCAAAACATAAGCAACCAAACACAAAAAGATCATCAAACAAAGGAGGGCTACCAAACAACATTTCATAAGGTGTTTTATTGTGAAGAAGAAGTGAAGGAGTTCAATTAATGAGATAAGAAGTAGCCAACACACATTCTCCCCCAAAAAATAGAGGTAGGTTTCCTTTGAAACGCAAAGCACGAGCAACATTTAAAATGTGCTAATGTTTTCTCTCTATTCTCCCATTTTGTTAAGGAGTACCAACACAAGATATTTGAAAAATAATGTCATTTACAAGAAAATAATCGTGGAGAAAATTAAATTTCATCTCATTATCACTTCTAGGACACTTTATTTGTTGAGAAAATTGACGATCAACCATAACAATAAATGATGTGAAACTTTGAAAACCTCATTTTTATTAACTAATAAAAATACCCAAATAGCATGAGAAAAATAATCAACCAATGTCAAAAAATAATGCGATCTATAAGATGGAGTGCCATAGAAACCCCATAAATCACAATAAACTAACTAAAAAATCTGACTGACTTTCTGTTCACTAATTGGAAAGTTATTTCTAGTCTATTTAGCATGGTGACAAATTTCACATGCTTTATTCAAATGATCTTTAGAGTTACTAATATAAGGAAGTAACTTTACTACTTTTTCGAAAGGGTGACCCAATATTCTATGCCAAAGTTTCAAAGAGGATGAAGCCTCAACTGAAATTGCTTTGGCCATCGAAACCTACCGGAAGTAGTAAAGTTCATGTCGTCTCTCACTTTCTCTAATCAACTCCCTCAAATGAAGGTACTGAATAGCATATATGTTGGTAGAAAATTGGAAAAAACAATCCATATCATCATTCAACTAGGAAACCGAAATTAAATTACAGTTTAGTTTAGGAACATAAAGAATGTATTTTAAGTGAATTTTGTCCATCAATGTAACCATTCCTTCTTTGGTAGCTACTGCTGTTTGGCCATCAGGGAGTCTTACCGAACGTGCTATAACACCTCTCACATTCCTCAAACACATAAGATCAACCATAATATGATTTAAACACCTTGTATCAATAATCAAATTATTCTTGGACTTACCATTCAACCAAGTGGAAATTGATTGTTTATTACTGAACATCGCAAGAAGAGACTGCCATTGTTCAATGGTAAAACCAGGAAGTGTCACCCTTTGACACCTGTATTCCCCCTGCTGCGTTTTACACTGATGTTGCTCCATGGATGGTATCTATGGTAGTAGCATTGCTTCGCACACTACCTTTGTTACGAGAAACTTACTGCGTGGAAGATGCAACACTTGTCTTGCCACCGCGACCATTACTTTTCATCTCCAACTTCCTATACTTCTTGAGCCACCAATCCAGGTGGCCATGTAAGTCAAAACAAGTAGCCATCTCATGCCTTTTGTGTTGGCAATGAGTGCACAACAAAGTTGACTTATCAATACAATCAGCTTGGCCTTTGTTACAACCTTACGTGCGCACCGCAAAGCCTAGAATTTTGGGCTCCTCTTTCTCAACTTGTGTAATGCCGTGCACGCGTTCATCCTAAGTAATTTGTTGGAATACCCGATTCAAGTAAGAGAAAGGATATTGGGAAAGTAGTGTAGACCTAATCTAGGCATAAAAATCAAAATAGAGACTAAGAAGAAATCAAATGAAGCCGATCATGCTCACAACGTTGTTCATGCGCTTTCCTAAGTTACATAAACATTGTCCACACTTGCAACAAATTAAAGGTTCATCATTATCTAATTCATCCCATAAAACCTTTAATTTACTGAAATAAACTGCAACACTCATAGTCTTGGTTTGCTTACAACGACTAATATCTGCTTTTAATTGTTGAATATGAGGATCGCTGACAACGAAAAATCATTCATGTAAATCATCCCACAAAATTTTTGCATTATCATAATTGGAAAGCATTGATCTTACCTCAGGATCGATAGTATTGAGAATCATGGACACAAGCATACAATGGATAGTAACCCAATTATCCTTTGAGCTTTAATCAAATAAGAGTAATAAAGTCACTAGGTCGATCTTGAGGATCCAAGAAAAATTGAGAATTAGGTTAAATTTTAGGTGGTGGAGGAGGAGAAGTCTCGCCGTCGACCATCTAGAATGATGATTTTTCTTTTTTGGTATCAAAAACCTTGCTCAAATGTCATAACTATTAAAGTATGCCCAAAGATCAATCATGAGATGGTTGTAATAACATACTTGATTTATTATGTTTATTAATATAA
>JABFAF010109189.1:0-16427 GCA_013677275.1 Gossypium schwendimanii
AAGTGTCATCATCATGATAATTATAATTCAAAAGAATAGATATTTTTGTAATTTTATAACTGAATTGATGACCTCATTAAGAGTGACTACAACTCGTAAAGTGGAAAAATAATAGTATAAATAGATACACATACATGTTAAATTATGCAATATATATTATTTACTTCTACATTTATATAAATTCATAATATTTTAAATATACAAAAAAATCCAAATACATTCACACAAATTTCTTGTTTAACTTCACTTCTTTCTATTGCATTTTATATTATAGTGTGGGAGAATGTCTCTTATTTTGACCAAAGTTTATTTTAGCTTTTCTTCTCCCAATTAAACTTTGTTCTTAGTTTCCCACGTAAATTCTGATTAACCTAGAGTTGTTGTAGTCATGTATGCTACGAATTTTAGCCTATAAAAAGGCCTTAGTTACTCTAGGTTTTTCACAACAAAAATATTTAGATTGAGAGAATTTTGTTTTTTGATTCGAAGGGTTGTTCTTGTGGGGCTTCGAGTTTTTCTTTTTATTCTCTCCATCTTTTATACTCTCCTTTATTATAGTGAAATCTCCTTTTTCGCATGGTTTTTATCCTCTTTTTGAGGAATTTTTCCACGTAAAAAGTGTGTGTTCAATATTTTTTATTCTTATTTTCTTCACTTTGTTCTTTTTTAATCAGGTTTACCCCTTACAAACAAGTATCAGAGCTCATTTGATTTCTGTAATCAACCCGTTCAGAGATGATAATGTCAAGGTTTGATAATGAGAAATTCGACAGAATTTCAAATTTTAGTTTATGGCAAGTTCAAATTACAACAATACTGGTTCAAAATGATTTGAAAAATGTCATTACAAGGAAGAAGCCCGCAAATATGGATCAGTCAGAATTGGAAGAGCTTGATGAAAAGGCTTTATTCGCTATTTAATCATGCCTCACGAATAATATGTTTCAAAAGGTTTTGATGGAGAAAATAACATCTGCGTTATGGAGGAAACTTGAAGCCTTATATATGATAAGTTCTCTAGCCAACAGGTTAGTATTAAAAAAAACGTCTCTACACGTTCGAAATGGCTAAATGTGAGTCCATTAGAACTCATATTAGTGTGTTTGTTACCCTTCTTAATGCCTTAAAGAATCTCAAAGCAGAGATTAGTGATGAGGATCAAGCTATGTTGTTGTTATGCTCTTTGCCCTCTTCTTATAAAACTTGTAAGGAAACTCTGATTTATGAGAGAGATTATCTCTCGTTTGAGGACGTGAAGAGGAATATTTGAAGTAATGATAAACTAGACAACGAGTTAGGCACAAACAAAAAATCAAACGGGCAAGTCTCAGTTCTAGTCATAAGAGGCAGACAACAAACTAAAAAAATAGATCGAAATAGGTCTAAAACAAGGTCCAAATCCATAAATTATAACAAATATTGTGGTTATTGTAAAAACGTGGCCACATTAAGATAGAATGTTGGAAATTTCAAAAATCAAAAGGGATGCCAAAAACGATGAGAAATATAAGCAAAAAGCCAAAGTTGCTAATGCTAGTGTAGTCGAGGACATAGGTGATGATTTTTTATTGGAGTCAATGAGCGAAAGCTCTCATCTTATTTCCAAATGGATCTTAGATTCAGGGCTCTCCTATAACATGTGTGTCAATAGGGATTGGTTCTTCACGTAGAGTTTAGTTGAAGGTGGAGTTATGCTGATGGGAAATAACTCTCCATGTAAAATATTTGAATCAGAATAGTACAAATTAGGATGCATAACAAAATTATTTGGACATTGTCAAACGTTAGGTATGTTCGTGATTGAAAGAAAAAAACTTATCTCATTAAGGAAATTTTGGACTCTAACGCTTGCAGGATAGTCAATAAGTCAAATGGCTTAAAAGTTTCTCACGGGGCTCTTGTTGATGATGAGAGGATAGAAAAATGGTAGCCTATACATTCTACAAGGGTCAATGGTTACTGGTGGGGCTTCGATTACTGAAGAAAAGCAAAAATCACCATCATGTTGTGACAAGAATCAACCTATGTCACGATGACATGTCGTGACTCTTTTCCACCGATTTTGATTCAACCAAACTTTGGCACATGTGACTGGGTCATATGAGTGAGAAAGGTATGATAGTATTGTGCAATAGTGGTCTTCTCAAAGACACTAGAGTTAGTAAGTTAGGTTTCTACAAGCATTGCATTTTTGGGAAACAAACTCGAGTCAATTTTTGTTCAGCAATGCACAAAACAAAAAAGGACTTTAGATTAAATTCATTATGATTTATAAGGTCAATCTTCTGAGATCTCGAAAGGTGGTTATAAATATTTCCTAAATTTTATTTATGGTCACTCTAGAAATGTTTGGGTTTATTTCTTCAAATAGAAAAGCAAAGTCTTTCGAATCTTCAAACAATGAAAGACACTCTTAGAAAAAATAAACTGGAAAATCCATGAAGTGGTTGAGAATGGATAATGGTTTTGAGTTTTGTTCATCAAAGTTTAATGATTTTTGCAAACGAAAAGGAATTGAAAGACATCGAACCGTTACTGGAACTCCGCGGTAGAATGGAGTTACAAAAAAATTAACAAAACCTTGTTGGAAAAGGCTCAATGCATGCTTTGTAATACAGGCTTAGGGAAAGAATTTTGGGATGAGTCGTAAACTTGACAAGTTAATTAGTAAATTGGTCTCATCATTTATCATTGAACAATAAAGTTCCAGAGGAGATATGGTCAAGTAATCCTCCCAATTATTCTAATATTAGAATTTTTGGTTATCTTGCTTATGCTAAAGTTAGTCAGGTAAAAGATTGAAACAAGGAACGTTAAATGCATTGTTCTGGGATACTCTATTGGTATAGTTCTATAAAATTTAAATCATTATGAGAAAAATATAATTTAAATCACTATCATAAAAATATGCAAAATATGAGATTAATTGGATAAAATTAATATAAAGGTTCTTGTATTAGAAAAAATATTGTATGTTACTCCCACTACTAAAAAATAGGTAAATTAACTTATGTACATTAGATTAAAGCTTAATGTGTCCAATCTATATAAAAATTCATTCATTTCTACTATTAAGTGCCGACATGACTAATGGAGCAACAAGACAATAACATGCAGTGTGCCACATGTATATCATGATAAAATTGCAAAATTTAAACAAATTTAAAAAATCGTAAAAAATAAATAAAATCTTTAAAATTGTTTTAAAAAACACATCTAAGATGAACCTAGACAACCATTTGTCTAGGTTCATTCAATAGTGGTTTTTCAAATAATTATTAAAAATAAAAAAATTTAAGAATTATGAATAATTATAAGAAATTATTAAAATTATTTAAAACAATGTCTGTTATGAACTTGGACAAAGTTGTTCAGGCTAGAATGAATTTAGACAACAGTTTGTTCAGGTTCATTCTATAGTAGTTTCTTAAATAATTATTAAATGATATTGTAACACCCCAAAAAATAGGGGTTAGAATTTATAAAATTAATATGAATCGAGTCCTATTGTTAATGGTTAAAAGCTTAGTAAAACCCTTAGAGAACCAATGTTCAAGTCCCACTTTTTGCATTTTTCCTCTTTATTTTTCAGCAATTAAGGATGAAAACCAAGTTAATATAAGAAATAAATGTGTTAGAAAATGACCAAGAAATTGGCAATAGCCTAATGGCAAAGCATCACTTCATCCTCCTTAGAGTCCTAAGTTTTATCCATGTTAATTTTCTTCCTTTTTTTTTATTAAAATTCAGTAGATTGGGTAATTGACCAAATCAGCCCCAAAGTTTGCTTAACCTAGCCATTTGGTCTCTTACCTAATCATAATAGGATTTTGGTTACCATTTCAAACCTAATTACAATTTCTTTTTCTCTATTCTTAAAATACATAATTTTCTTTTATTTTCCCACTTTTCTATTTCATAAAAATATTTATATTCTTTTGCTGGAAATTCTATATTTAAATCACAAACCCAAAATCAAACCCCGATAAATTTGTTTTGCATGCTGATTTGAAGAAACACCATCAAATCCACATCTACATGTCCCAAGATCGGTAAACAATCTTCTTTCTAATTTTGTAGAACCCTAGGATTCTGGAATAGCACTGTTTTTGACAATCTTTCAAATCAATCCCGAATCTTTTTCAACTTTTTTCTAAAACCTTGTTAAAATTCAATAAACCTTGAAGGTAGATATTAATTCTTGCATCTTTATCGATTGAAAGACCTATTATAGGTGACCCAAATTAGATTTAGATGTGAGGATTATCGTACGAGACCCCAAAAATCAGGTGTGTGTTCTTTACAAAAAAATTGAGGCAAAATCAAATCCGGCCCAGACCACACAGCCTTGGCACAAGGCCATGTGCCCCTATTTATTAAATTTTACAATTTTACCTTAAATTTCATGTTTTCTGTAGACTATAAATCTACAAATCTGGTGGTTCATCCACATATTTTCTGGCAATTTTTATCTGCAATTATATTGTGTATTCACAACCATCTAGCAGTGTATTAACCGACATCTTTTTGTAGTTTGTCCACAAATCGGTGTGTAGGGATGAATGAGTTTTGGGCAACTCTTATGGTGTGTTGTGATGGGCTAGGATATTATCTGTTAAACTGAACCTATTTTCATGTGTAAAGTATGTGTTTGGGATCATGAGTTCACCAACATGATATGTTATGTGCATGTTTATACAATATTAAATTTTTTTGTATTTCCGATATATCGAATGTTCTATGTGAATTATGCTGTAATATGTGCCTTTATATGTTATTAGTTGCTCCTATTTTCTTGTGATTAAACTCACACTGAGCTTTTATAGCTCACTCCCTCTTATTTTCCTTCTTTTCAGATAACCCATAAGGTTAGGATTCAGATTCGACATTCGAAGGGCTCGACTCGGATATTGATTTCTATATAAAAGTATTTAGACTGATTATTTTATAATTCTAGTTATTTGAAACTATATTATTATTGTGACATAGGAGTTAGTTTACGGTTTTTACTTTGGCATACATGACATTTAAATCAGTTAGGCTATTAAAATATGAATTTTTATTTAATTATGAATGAAACATGGTTTTTATTAAAGTTACGTTAATATTACTTTTCGGTACTAAATTGTAAATGTTTATTGTTAAAAGAGTAATTCGGATTTTGAACTAAGTTTTCAATAGTAAACACCATTATAACGAAGATGTTAAACTTAATTGGGTTTTTTTTTAAACTCTTGTGTTTTTTCTCAAAAGAGACTAGACTTCCTCTAAAATAAACAAATATTTTAATTAACTATTTTTAAAACTTTGATAACTTATCGAGTCGTTTCAATAGCTAATATAATCTCTCGAATTTGGGCTTAGCTTCTAGGCAGGTGATAACTCCTGAAAAGAGTTATATTTCATGCCCTTAAACTTAGCTAATTACCTGCACTTAAGTTATTTTAGTTGAAATTTAAGATATTGGATTGGTATTTTTAGAGCATTGCATTAAAGAGCTTGGGTTATGCTTAACTGTTATCACATGTTGCTTTTACTAGCTCGTGGGTAGGATTTGCTTGGTGGTTGATTGGCAAGTGAAGAGTGTAGGAAAAGGAGTAACGGATTGAAGGTTTGACATGATAACTTTTGGATAGTTTGCCAACACAAATGCTATGGCAATACTTGGAAGATGTCTAGTCAGCGCTTAATGCGTACTATTCTCAGACCCATCTATTCTTGTACTAGAAAATCCACTTAAAAAAGAGAGAAAGGATTATGGGTTGATGGACCAACCCTATAAGGTCAAACCTATAAAAGCCAAAAAGGGAATCCTAGTAAAGGGGGCAATTTCCATTTGAAAAGAGGAGGAGTAGCTTTTGACAAAAAAAGGAGGGAAAGACCAAGAAGGGAAGCGGTTGAAGAAGGATAGGTGAAATCTATCATATTAGAATTTCTCCTTTGATTCTTATCGCATTTATTTAGAGATTATTTTTTAAAGATGATATTGGTTATTACATTAAACTTGAACTTTATTTACCAAGCTATGAGCTAAATCTCTTAGGCTCAGGATTACTTTGTTGAATCCTTTAATTCCTATTAATGTTTATAGTTTAAGTTGGAACTATTCTGGTTTTTTATTCAATGGTATTCCATGCTTTATACAGGCTGTATATTGATGAATATGTAGCAGGTTATTAAAGATAGCTTAATTCCAATAGGGTTAGGTTAACTTGATAAACATTGGATAATATGAGTGAATGATAAATTATTTATTCACAGCAACCTCTAGACATAAAGCTTTTCCTCATGCGAAAGGTGGTAGACAACGTTACTGGCAACTAAACTCAAGTTTATAGACATAAAGTACCCTAGGAAAGGTAACCCAATGTTTTGCTCTAGAAAGAAGCAGACTGCTATAGAAATCTATCGAGCAGTAAAATGTTCAAGATTTTACTGTGGCATTAATAGTTAGAGAAGGTAGATGTATTAGTAATCCCAGCCGTCCTAATCAACAATGCAAATCCTTAATATTCTTATCTATAGTTGTTTTGTCGTGACATTCTTATTTCATCCACTTGTTTTGTTTCGCACATTTTGTACATCATCATTCTCTCATTTTGTCATTACATTCTCACTATTAATTTTCCTTAGCATTAATCAAGCCTAACTTAATAACTTGACAAAATTATACCTATCTAATACATGTGGAGAGGATCTTACTCATCACTTTATTACTTGTTTGACGTGTATACTTGCATAATTCGCACATATTATTCACAAGCAACATGTACTTGGTGCCGTTGCAGGGGATTGATAATTGGTGAAATTTGGTTTTGATATTTTCTTTTGTTTCATTCATTTTATCTAATTCAGCTTTATTTAATTTTTTACAGGTTTTCCATAAGTGCATGAGTGGAAGCATTCCTGCTACTGAAGAGTATCCGTTTGACCCAGAAATCAATAGAAATTTACTAAGAAGAATAAGAGAGTTACGTAATATGGCTAGTGAAGGGAATGATCCTAATTTGAATGATCCATTGAGTCCAAATGATCAGGATGCTAATATTCCTATTCCTTGGGTGATAGATGACCGAGATAAACCAATTCGAGAGCATGTAGTTCCAGTTTTGGATTACCTGAATCCAGGGATAGTCCGACCACACATACAAGCTTAGTATTTCAAGTTGAAATCGGTAATGTTTCAAATGTCATAAATAGTTAGACAGTTTGGTCAAGACAAAGAAGAGACAAGCAATAGTTTAGGAGATCAATTCACCTGAGCTATCTTGTGTTTATTGTGGTGAGGACTATGCATTTGATGAATGACCATCAAACCCAGCATATGTGTACTACATGGGTAATTGAAACTGAAATAAAAATCTTTATTCTAACACCTACAATCCAAGGTGGAAGCAACATCCAAACTTTGGTTGGAATAATCAAGATGTTGGGAATTCAAACAACGCTATTGGACAAAATGCCAGAAGACACCACCTGGTTATAATCAACCCATACTGCGACAAAATGTCCAAAAAGGCCAAGCTTCAGCTTCTTCATCATTTATTGAATCTTTGCTGAAAGAATATATGGCCAAGAATGATACTGTGATTCAGATTCAAGCTGCATCCCTTCGAGCTCTTGAGAATCAAGTGGGGTAAATAGCAAATGATTTAAATTCGAGACCACAAGAAGCTCTGCCCAATGATATTGAGAATTCAAGATCGAAAGGAAAAGGGCATTGCAAGGTAATAACTCTCAGAAGTTGGACTCAATTGAATGAAATTGTTAAAGATGCAACTGCAGAAGAGGAAAAATGAGGTCTCAACCATGGAAAGAATTCAAAACAATCTGAACAACACACTACAACTAAAAAGGCTAAACAGAAGACTGTTGCAATAGAATAAGATCATGTTTCCAATAAAAATGCCACAACAAAATAATTTCAATAACTTGAAGGACGGCCACCTCCACCTTTTCCTTAGCGATTTTCTAATTGTAAACAAGATGCCCAGTTCAAAAGATTTCTAAATGTCCTTAAACAACTCCACATCAACATACCGTTGGTAGATGCTTAGTGAAATTCATGAAAGATATACTGTCAAAGAAGCAAAAATTGAAAGAATTTGAAACTATTGCTCTCACTAAGAGGTGCATGGCAATGTTGAAGAATAAATTGCCTCAAAAGGTGGAGGACCCAAGGAGTTTTACTATCCCATGTTCAACTGGAAATCATTATGTTGGTAAGGCATTGTGTGATTTAGGAGCGAGCATCGATTTAATGCCTATGTCTATCTTTAGAATGCTAGGAATCGGAAAAACAAGACCTACTACAGTCACTTTACAGCTAGCTGATCAATCCTACGCACATCTAGAAGGTAATTGAAGACATGAGGGTAAAAGTAGATCAATTTATTTTTATTATCGATTTCATTATTTTAGAATGTAAAGCTAACAAAGATGTATTGATTATTCTTCGAAGATCCTTTCTTGCTACAGGTAGAACTTTGATTGATGTGCAAAAAGGTGAACTGATAATGAGGATGAATGATCAGTAGATAATATTCAATGCATTCGATACTCTGAAATGTGCTAATTAGAATAAGGAGTGCAATGCCATTGGTTTGATAGAAACATCAATGCATGAAGAGTTTGAAAAATTTTACCACAACAAATCTAATAGTGATACAAATTCACTTGAGCTAAATGAAACAATGACTTTTGTAGAATTCAATGAACTCATAGGGGCAAAACAGATTGTGGACAGACCAAGGAGAAAGTTTGAGTCCATGGATTTATCAGCTAGCACTTTAAATCCTCCTAAACCATCTATAGAGAAGCCTCCTACACTAGAGTTGAAACCTTTTCCGTTACATTTAAAATATTCTTACTTGGGAGACAACAACACCTTACCGGTAGTTATTTCTATGGAGTTGACACCTAATCAAGAGGTTGTTGAAAGTTATTTGGCGATGTAAGAAGGCATTAGGATGGGAAATTACAGACATCAAGGGAATTAGCCTACTCTATGCATGTATAAAATTTTATTGGAGGATTTCCATGGTAACCCTATTGAGCAACAAAGAGGGTTAAATCTAATTATGAAGGAAGTAATTAAGAAAGAGATTATCAAGTGGCTCGATGTTAGTATTAGCTACCCTATCTCTAATAGTTCTTGGGCGAGTCCTGTAAAATGTGTGCCCAAGAAAGGAAGTGTCACAGTGATCAGTAATGATAACAATGAGCTTATACCAACTCGCACTGTCACGGGATGGAGAGTGTCCATGGATTATCGCAAGCTCAACAAGGCAACTAGGAAGGATCACTTTACCTTACCATTTATTGATCAAATGTTGGATAGATTAGCTGGAAAGGTTTTCTACTGTTTCTTGAATGGGTATTCAGGGTACAATAAGATTTATATAGCTCCGAGTGACCAAGAGAAGACAACTTTCACCTGTCCATATAGCACTTTTTCATTTAGATGAATACCATTCAGGTTATCTAATGCCCCAACAACATTTCGATGTTGTATGGTGGCAATATTCTCTAACATGGTGGAAAACTTCCTTGAAGTATTTATGGATGATTTCTCTATCTTTGGCAACAGCTTTGAGAGTTGTTTGAAAATTTTAGAATTAGTTCTTTAACGCTGTGGAGAAACAAATCTTGTCTTGAATTGGGAAAAATGTCATTTCATGGTCTGTGAAGGCATTGTTCTGGGGCATAAAGTATCACGGCAAGGGATTGAAGTTGACAAAGCAAATAATTAAAGTAATAGAAAAATTGTTGCCTCCTATTAGTGTCATGGGTATTCGGAGTTTCTTAGACCATGCGAGTTCTTATAGAAGAGTCATTAAGGATTTCTTAAAGATTTCTAAACCCTTTTGCACCTTTTTAGTGTAAAATAGACCTTTCCATTTTGATGAACCTTGTTTGATAGCTTTCAAGGAATTGAAAAAATGACTAGTAGTAGCACCCATTATAATAGCTCCGGAGTGGACATTGCCTTCCAAACTCATGTATGATGCCAGTGTTTATGCTGTGGGAGCAGTGTTGGGGCAAAGGGAAGACAAGGTATTTCATGCAATCTATTATGCAAGTAGGACCTTGAAGGAAGTGTAACTTAACTACACCATCACTAAAAAGGAGTTATTGGTTGCGGTATTCACGTTCGATAAATTTTGATCTTATCTAGTTGGTACCAAGGTCACATCTTCACAAACCACTCTGCTATTAAGTATTTGGTGACCAAGAAAGATGCCAAGCCAATATTGATTCGATGGATACTCTTGCTGCAGGAGTTTGATTTAGAAATTAAAGATAAAAAGGGAGCTAAAAATCTAATGGTTGATCGCCTGTCAAGATTAGAAGCTGGAAATGAAGATGGAAATGTCAAACTTATTAATGAAGACTTCCTAGATGAGCGACTGTTAGTTGCCATGGTAGTACTATGGTATGCTTATATAGTGAACTTCTTAGTAAGTGGTTTGATGCCACATGATCTTAACAACCAAATAAGAAGGAAATTCCTTCATGACGCTAGGCGTTATTATTGGGATGAACCCTTCCTATTCAAGCATTGTGTTGATCAGATAATTAGGAAATGTATCCCTGACGATGAAATACATAACATCCTACAACATTGTCATTCAACTCCTTACAGAGGACACTTTGGAGGAATGAGAACTACTGCCAGGGTACTCTAATCTAGTTTGTATTGCCCAAATTTTTTCAAGGATGCCCATGAATTTTATAAGTTATGCGATCAATGTCAGAGGGTAGGCAATCTATTTAGGAGATAAGAAATACCACTACAAAATTTCCTAGAGATTGAGTTGTTTGATGTCTGGGCAATAGACTTTATTGGTCGATTTCCCCCTTCATTGGGCAACCTATACATACTCGTGGTAGTGGACTATGTATCTAAGTGGGTCAAAGTTGTTGCTCTCCTTACTAATGATGCAAAATCAGTGATGACGTTCTTACACAAAAACATCTTCACAAGGTTTGAAACATCACTAGCCATTATCAGTGATGAAGGATCTCATTTTGATGGCAAGCTAGTAACTAATACCTTACACAGGTATGGGGTGAAACATAAGATTTCCACAACATACCATCTCTAAACAAATGGAAAACTTGAGATTTCTAACAAAGAAATTAAGTAGATTCTTAAAAAGGTTCTGAATCCAAGTGGATGAAGCATTGTGGGTCTATCGTACTGCATTTAAAACACCGTTGGGGATGTCACCTTTTAATCTTGTCTATAGAAAGCCATGTCACCTACCTGTTGAACTGAAGTGCAAAGCATTTTGGGCCATTAAAAAGCTAAATATGGATTGGATTGCTACTGGACATAAAAGGTTGTTAGAGATAAATGAAATGGAGGAATTACATGCACAAGCATATGGAAATGCTAAATTGTATAAGGAGAAGACCAAGCGTTAGCATGATAAGAGGATTATGACGCGATAATTTGAAACAAGACAATAAGTGTTGTTCAACTCTAGGCTCAAATTGTTCCCTAGCAAACTAACATATCGCTAATTAGGACCCTTTGAAGTCGCCCAAGTGTATCCTCATCGAACTGTTGATGTCAAAGATAGCAAGACAAGAATAATTTTTAAGGTCAATGGTCATTGATTAAAGCACTACTGGAGTGCTCATGTGGATCGAGACAAACAGTCTATTAACCTCTGTGATACTTAACCTTAGCATATCGATAAATTTTTTATTCTCTTTTTGCTATTTTTTAAGTTTCTCCTAGTTCTTTTATTTAACTTGTTTAATAATTTTTATTTACTTTGCAGTGTAGGTATTCTTGTTTCCTTGATTGCAGTTGAGAGGGTGGGCCCCCCATATGCAACAATTCGACCCAAACAGACCCTTTTTCCCACCCATTTAGTAGTAATCTTTCTATTTCCCTCCAATTCTCAATATCTCATTACCCAAACAAACATTTTTTTCCCACCCATTTGGTAGTAATCTTTCTATTTCCCTCCAATTCTAAATATCTCATTACCCATGTTAGGCCATAATTACTACCCATTCAATCACCCATGTCACACCCTCAATTACCACTTACATTGCCATCGTTACGTTTACCTTTGCCCTAATCCAGTAATTTTTTATTTTCTCACAGTTACCCTAACTCTTTTATCTCTCAAAGCTATATGTGCCTTTTAAGCAAATAAATTTGTTTCCCTTCTCTTTCCTAAATCTACGTTTTCCCCCCACCTTAACAATGGCTAGACAATTTACACCCAAACAGCTACTGTTCCACCACAAACGTTCTTCAGTGCTAAGACAGAGGAGAAATATAATAACTATATATCCAAAAGGCCATTTTGCCTTGAAAGAGTTTTTCTTTTCAAAGATGAACCGTTAATGGGGCATGACGCTTCCATTTTTTCTGTGGTAGAAACACATGGTTGGCAAATCTTTTGCTTACATCCTATTTGCTTACATGCTAAGGATGTTTTGACTAATCTTTTTCATGAGTTTAACGCTCACATCACTTCGCCCAATATTGCTTTCATATATGTTCAAGGAGCATTGGTGTTGTTTAATGAGGACAACATCAACGCTCAACATGGGCTCTTCGATGTACAAGACGAGCATTCTCAATACACTTCAACCATCACCTTTATTTTATTGCATCATAAATCAATATTTTTACCATGACATTTTAAGTGTATATATATTCTTGTATTCATGATTCATGTCTATGCATGCATCCCTTAGGTTTAGGGGTGTGGTTGAGCATTTAGGATACATTATATATTTAGTTGAGCATTGTTAATTTTTCCATGAGAAAAGTAATTGCCAAGAAAAATGTGACAACGGATTAGGTAAATTTAGCTTAGGATAGTTTTTCTGAGAATCGACCCCTAAAAATGAGATATCCTAACTTCAATTACAATTTATCTATAGTAAGTTCTTTTAATACACTTAAAGATTTTTGAAGCTAAGCTCAGTAAAATTGAAAGACTCAATAATGAATAAAATGTGGATGCTTAAGAAAAATTAAAGAAATGCCATAAAACACTCCAATGCTTAGAATTGTTGAGTAGGTCAACAACACTTTGTTTGCTCCATCATGTTGTTGGCTAGAAAAGGCAAGTTTAGGCAATAGTGTGTAATAAAGAAAAAGTAGTTTAAGGGCACTCCATTGTAGTAACAGGCTGAGTAACTAAAGATGTAGTTGTTTGCTCCATCCATCTTCTAAGTTAAAAGCCTTAGCTTCATGAGTGAGTTCTATTCAAATCGTGATATGATTAAAAACTCGGTAATTTGGTGTATGCTCCACTGCGATTGTCTAGTTAGAGAACCATGTGACAAGCTGAATCCCCAAGTTTTTTTATTAAAAAAAATATATGTATGTATTTGAGTAAATACGGGGCCTTGGTTAAAAAAAGACTGAGTTTAGGTAAAAGATGAACTAAGTAAATTAGAAGATATTTGCTATAGTCAAATTGCATACAGAAGTATGTAGGATTTTTGTTTTAAGGGTAATATTTTCTACACTTCCTTTGCTAAAGAAACGTATGAAACTTGATCAAATTTTTAGCCATAGAAGTTTGTTGAGAACTGAAGTACACAATTCTCTCTTTACAATTTAGCAACACAAAAGAGATTATGTGGCCAAGGCAATTCTTGCAATCACGCATTCATGAATACTTTGCTTAAGGGTAAGTAGTAACTCAGGTTTGGGTTGTGATAACTCCTGAAAAGAGTTATATTTCATGCCCTTAAACTTAGCTAATTTCCTACACTTAACTGCTTTTAGTTGTATTTTAGGATATTGCATTGGTATTTTTAGAGGATTGCATTAAAGAGCTTAGATTATGCTCAAGTGTTATCACATGTTACTTTTAATTACCTACGGGAAAGATTTGCATGGTGGTTGATTGGCAGGTGTAGAGTGTAGGAAAAGGAGTAACGGATTAAAGGTTTATCATGATAAATTTCTAATAGTTTGCAAACACAAATACTGTGGAAATACCTAGAAGATGCCTAGTCAGCACTTAATGCATACCATTCTCAGTCCCAACTGTACTTGTACCAAAAAAATCCACCTCAAAAAGAGAGAAAGGACTATGGGCTGATGGACCTACCTTAGAAGGTCAAAGCTAAAAAAGCTATAAGGGGAACCCTAGTAGAGGGGGCAATTTTAGATAGAAAAGATGAGGAGAAAACTTTTCACTGAAAAATGAGGGAATGATCAAGAAGGAAAGTGACTAAAGAAGGAGGAACGACTGCATCATCTTAGTAGCTGCAAAACATTGCACTACTGGTGTTGAAGCTAGATAGGCATAAACTATCATCTCAGATTTTTTTTCCTTTGATTATTATCTCATTTTTTTAGAACTTATTTGTTAAAGTTGATGTTGGGTATTGCATTAAACTTGAACTTTATTTACCCAACTATGAGCTAAATATCTTAGGCTCAGGATTACTTTGCTAAACCCTTTTATTTCTATGAATGTTTATAGTTTAAGTTGGAATTATTTTGGTTTTTATTCAATGGTATATTATGCTTTATACATGTTGTATATTGATGAATATGCAGCAGGTTATTAAAGATAGCTTAATTTCAACAGGGTTAGGTTAACTGGATAAACATTGGATAATATGAATGAATGATAAATTATGAATGAATGATAAACATTGGATAATATGAATGAATGATAAATTATTAATTCAGACATTAGCTATTTTTTTCCTAAGTATTTACTATCTGAGTATTTACTTCTACTCTTGGAACTATTAGATAAATTGTGATTCTTAGACAGTAAATACTCAGGAAAAAATAGCTAATGTCTGAATTTTTTTTCTTTCAAAACTATACAAAAACCTAATACTCGAAGAAACAATAGTGTTTCTGTTAAGTTGGGAAATTGGATAGAGGAAACTTTTAGTGAAGTTACCAAAGGATAGTCTGTGGTAGTAAGTAGGATTTTCAAGAAAAGCTCCTACGAAATTAAAGAGAATAAGAATCAGAGTTATGCATCAAAAGCACGGTGGTTGGTTTTAAAAAAAGAGAAGTAACACATCCTGTGATTAAGCAAATCACGTGTTAGTGAGAAAATTTCGATGACAAAATTTTTATAAAAAGGGGAGAACTATAACACCCTAGATATTAATAGGTTAGAATTTCTAAAATTATCATGAATTGAATCCTAGTATTAATGGTTAAGAGCTAAGTAAAACCCCTAAAGAACCAAATTTTAAGTCCCACTTTTTGCATTTTTTCGATTTTTTTTCCACCAATTAAGGATGAAAACCAAGTTAGTATAGGAAATAAATGTGGTGGAAAATGACCAAGAAATAGGCAATAGCCTAATATCAATGTATCACTTCATCCTCTCTAGAGTCCCAAGTTCTATCCAATCCCAATTCCCTTCCTCTTTTATTAAATTTTACTAGATTGGGTAATTTATCAATCAGCCCCTAAATTTTGCTTAACCTAGCCATGTAGTCCCTTTCCTAATAATAATAGGATTTTGGTTACCTTTTCAAACCTAATTAGAATTTCTTGTTATCTCTTCCTTAAATACATCTTTTTCTTTTTTTTCCCCACTTTCTTTTTCATAAAAATTTTCATCTTCTTTTCCTGGAAATTTTATATTTGAATCCGGAAGCTAAAATCAAACCCTATTCAATCTATTTTTCATGTCGATTTAGCAAAACACCATGAAATCTGTGTCTAAACTAGCCAATATCGGTAAGCAATATTGTTTCTAATTCCATAGAACCTTAGGATTATGGAATAGCATCGTTCTTGATAATCTTTCAAATCTTTTTTCATTTTTTCCCCAAAATCTTGCTAAAATTCTATGAATCTTGAAGGTAGATATTAATTCTTGCATTTTTATCGATCGAAAAACCCATTGTAGGTGACCAATATTAGATTTGGACATAAGGATCGTCATACGAGAGCATGAAAATTAGGTGTGTGTTCTTTTATGAGTAAATCGAGGCAAAATCAAACCTGACCCAAACCACTTGTCTTGGACCCTTCTACATGGCCTGGGCACACAAACATGTGCCCTTACTTCTTAAATTTTACAGTTTTGCCTTAAATTTTATGTTTTGAATAGAAAGGTTGGGACATTTTGTAAAGAAGGAAGTTTTAGCATACTATAAATCTGCAAATCTTGTCGTTCGTCCACATATTTTTTGGTAGTTTTTATCTACAATTATATTGTGTATTCACAACCATCTGGGCGTGTATAAACTTGAGGGTACATTTGGTTCACTGTAATGGAATAGAGCTATAATTGAATAGAGTTGTAATGGAATAAAGCTGTAATAGAATAAAGCTGTAATCAGTAATTCAATTGTTTGGTTGAATGGAATGGAATAGAACTGTAGTAGTATTCTTGTGTTTGGTTGAATGGAATGATGTTGTAATAGCATAAGAAAAAACTAAAATGACTAGA
>JABFAF010256487.1:0-13381 GCA_013677275.1 Gossypium schwendimanii
TAAATAATATAAATTTTTGTTACAATTTTATAAAACACACAAATTATTTTATAACATGCATTTTTAGGATTTATAATATAACTTTTTTTGCTATAATCATCTTAAACACTCGTATGTATTCATGTTTGTAATATGTTTGTTATAACTTTTATAAAAATAATTTTTAAAAAATTGAATTTGGGTGTGATTACATGTGTAATTACTCTCATTCTCACTTGTAAGAATTGAAAAGTGTAATTGAGTGCTTCAATTACATCCAATTCGGTAGGACTCACCGGCTACAATGGTTACCCAAATATGCCATATTTTTGTAATTATAATTAATTACACCCAAATCTATTTACTATGTGGCTTTCCAAACATTACATTAATGTTTTTGTGTTGAATGACACAAAAGGTGTGTTAAACATATTTTGATATTAATATGAAATATAGTCCTTTAAATATAAGCATGAATTAAGGGTGTAATTGAGCTGAGCCGAGCTGAGCCCAAATATTACCAAGCTTGAGTTAGATACTCGATTCGAGCTCGATCAAACATCTATTTTTAAGCTCGAGCTCGACTCGAAATATGATTAAACTACTCAAGCTTGACTCAACAATTAAGCTTAGAGTTAATGATATAAATTAAAGGCAATAACATAATTTAATAATATAAAAATATGAAGAACTTGATAAGATTCACAAGTCATTCGAGTCAAATATTATTAAACTCGAATTCAGTTCGATTGATAGCTCAAGCTACTTGAATTCGACTTGATAATTATTGAATCCAATTTAAAATTTCTTCAAATTGAACTAAAATAGATTTCGAATATTAATATCTCATTTATTCTGCTAGCATGAATTAATGATGAGTTTAGATCGACGATACGTTTATTTACAATTAATATAAAAATAGTGATAATAAATAATTAAATATTACAACGATATGATAAAAAATATAAACTAAACATGTTGCATCCTACCACTTATCTAAACTTACACTGAATTCTGGACGAAGCAAATTACTTTTCCTTTTACTTCATGTTCGGTTGTATCCATCACCACATCTATCAATCAATTTATCATGGCATTTCACCCGTGCAACTGCCACTACTTGAATAATAACTCCCACGCGCGACAACTAGGTAAAAGGGCAGAAACGTAAGTTCAGCACAAGACTTCAAGAAAAATTGAACGACAAAAAAAGAATTAAAACATAAAAATACAAGTATAAGTACAACTATATAATGCAATAATCATAATACAATAAATTTTAAGTGAATTAAATTACGAATATACAAAATATCTCTAAAATTTAAGTTACAAATTGCCGAATATTATGTAAACTTGACTTGCGGCTGGTTTGTTTGTTCCCGAAGTAACTGTAATATAGGACAACCGCCACCTCCCTCTTTTACTTATCTTAATCATCCCCTACGCCAGCGCGTATCATCTTTTATCAATCTCAACCGTCAAATCCCACTGTCGGTTACAATCTCTGTCAAGCTTCTCCATCTGACGGTCTAAACTGTCCTACTCAAAAACATTACACTAAAATCGCTTGTACTGGATTAGTCACCGTTATTTTTAGATCCTTCCGTCACTCTCAATACAAAGACACCTAACCACTGCAAACAAAATCGAAGCCAGAGCGAATCAAAAAAACAAAAAGGAAAATCTTCCTCTTGTTTTGCTTGTAAGCTTACTCTCTCTTCTGTGCTAACTTTTCTCATAGTACATTTTGATTTCTATTGTCTCGATTTTTGAAATATTTTCTTCTTTTTAGTGTTTCTTTCTTTGGTTTCGAAGGAAAAAAAACTGATGTTTCGGTGTTTTTTTGAAAATCAGGAATGGAGATTTGAGCTCTGAAAGTACTGCATTTGTGAGGTAAGTATCAGATCTAGTGTAAATTTGTTAGTTTTAAGGTGTTTGGTTTTGCTTTTTTTCCTTTTGGCGCCATATCTGTTTATTTTTTATTTAATCTCACAGTAGATCGTAAATGTTTGGCTTAATTACTTTAAATTTCTTCAAGTTTTTGAAATTTGTCTTTGAATCTGTTAGATCATTGGATTCTTAACGGATTCTAGTAATTTGCTTTGCTTTTTGTTTATAATTGTTTGTTGAACTTTGAATTTATACTGTAATTTGCTATGCGTAATTTCTATTTTCGTTTGAAATTGTATTTTTTTGCATTCTTTTTAATTATTCTTGAATTTATGGTTAAATGTATCCTTAAGCTGTTACCGCATAAAATGATGCTGAAAGTCAGTTAAAGGTATTTGCAGTTTCTCCTGAACTTCGCGAAATGGGAAAATCACCGGGAAAATGGATTAAGGCTGTGCTTTTTGGAAAGAAATCTTCCAAATCTGGTTATCATAAAGGAAGGGAGGTAATATTTATTGCTAATTACTACTAAACGAAAAATATAATGTTTAGATTATGTACATGAGGAACTGCAAATATAGTTCCTCTGTCATTTGGTTTATTTTTGGTGGCTTCATTCCCTTTACTGAGAAAGTTAATTAATTGTAAAGGATTAGCTGATTTGAACAGTAGCTTCCCCGAAATTTCTCGGGAGCTGTTGTATTTAACATGGCTGTTTTAATGCTTTGGTTTTGGGAATGTATCATTCTTTCCTCGAGTTATGAGATAAACATGATATGGCATCTTTCTTGCATCAATCCTAAAATATTAATGTACACTTCTGTTTTTTATTGGACTGTTATTTGCAGAATGTTGCCAATGTAAACGAGGTGTTGGTTTCAGCCAGGGCATCAGAAGCTGAAGTCCCTGTGGCTCCTCCCTTCCCTTCGCAGCTTAACCAATATGCTAATGAGAGAAATGAGAGAGATGAAAGGAAATTGGAACTGGAAAACAAGGAGGCTGCAAATATCTATAACGATGACAGGATATCACTACCAGTGAGTCAAGGCATAGGTTCTCAGGAATCCACTCTTCAAGATTTCCAAAATGATCCTGAAAGAATGAAGCAAAAGCAAGCAGCAACCGTCGTTCAGGCTGCTTTTAGGGGTTACCTGGTATTTTATCCTTTTGCCTGTAAAATGTTACTATCTATTTTCAAATAATTTATATAGCCAAGGAAGGACCTTTAGTTGAGATTATCCCTACACTTATATTAGTTCATTATGTGAAGGCTCGCCGAGCATTCTGGGCCCTCAAAGGCATTATAAGGCTGCAGGCACTTATTCGTGGTCACTTGGTTAGAAGACAAGCTATTGCTACTTTGTGCTGTGTGATGGGGATTGTCAAGCTACAAAGTCATATTCGTGGAGTAATGGCCAGACGTTCTGATGGTGGTCTTGAAGTGCATAAGAAATACAATCAAATGAACCTCTGGGTAATTTCTTTGCGAATCCGATCATGGACCAATTACCATTCATGATCCCGGTGCTACTAATTGAAATTTATCTTACAATCACTAATCTTTTTGTTCAAATTTAATAGGCATGCCTACTACTTTGCAACTTGATTTTTTATATAAATTAAATTTTGTATTGGCCATCTGATGGTCCATATGTAAATGGAATTTGACTAGTCCATCATGAACTAAGTTTAGTGAGAATGATTAAAAGAGATCTTTGGCCTGAGGTTTTTGAGCAAAATTGAACACTATGTTCTGTGGGTGGTCAAAATGCTTTTGAAGCTAACACCATGCATTTTCTTTACTTCCCGTAATCGCAATATGCAGGATTCCGTAGTATATATGAATTCTTTTGGGTACAGAACATGTACCTTTTAGCTTTTGTCCTCATCTTCCTGCACCGAATTTGTATTTATTCAAGAAATAGGTAAGCCAACTTTTTTTGCTTTGTTAATTCTTATTTCATTGTTTGGCAGGAGAGCAAGCCTGTGGTTTCTCTTGGAGTGAATATGCCTGCACGCATTGGAAAGTTGTCTGCAAATGCTTTTGTTCGTAAGGTATGGCTGCTTTTGTGCTTATAATATATCTTGTTTATGAAATTGAAAATATATAGAATTTACCTTGATATTGCGTGACATTTCTAGAGATGACTCCATTTGTTGGCTGTTATGCTTTCGGGGCTTTATCCTTATCCATAAACTCCTTTTGATGGGGAAAACATTGTGGCATTACCTGGCACCCAAAAGTATTGCAAATACGAGATGTTTGAAAGTCTGATTGATAATTATTTGTCACTAGATGGTGCATTGGTATTTCTCATATCTTTAAGAAAATCTGAACCAGTGGCACAAAAACTATTGCACATAATCTAACTTAAAAATCTCTCCTGTTTCTCACCATCAGTAGACATGATTTCTTAAATTGGAATGTCATTTTGATTTGTTTACCTTCTTTTTCTTACACGTTGGGCTAGTGACTATTGGGTTTGTTTCTTTAGCTTGTTGCTTCATCACCTCCTGTAATGCCTTTGCGCCTCCATGATGATGCTGGGGAACCAAATTCAGTCTGGAACTGGTTAGAGCGCTGGTCAGCATCCTGCTTCTGGAAACCGGTTCCTCAACCAAAAAAAGCCTCTAAGTTGCAGAAGAAACAAGCTAACGGTCAAGTTGTTGAAACTGATTCAGGTCGACCAAAACTGAGTGTTCGCAGGATTCGTCCTGCAAATCTGGATGGTGCCTCGGTTCAAGCGACCTCTGAATTTGATCAGCCCAAGCGTAACCTGAGGAAAGTTTCCAGTCATCCAGCTGAGATGGCAGTGCAGGAAAACCCACAAAATGAGCTTGAAAAGGTTAAACGCAACTTGAGAAAGGTTCATAATCCTGTAGTAGAAAATTCAGTGCAGTCACAGGTTGAATCTGATAAGCCAAAGCAAAGTTTGGAGAAGTTCTCAAGCGCTACTAATCCAGATGTTGTGGAACAGAGTCTGAATAGTTTGGCTGAGAAGGCAAACAAAGAGATGGCCTCGACAGTGAATAGCTCAGCCGAGAAGATGAAGAACGAGATGGCCATGACAGTAAATAGCTCCACTGAGGAGACGAAAAGAGAGACAACTTCAATAAAGAGCTCAGCGGAGAAGATGAACAAAGAGACAGCCTTGAAAATAAATAACTCAGCTGAGAAGATGAAGAAAGAAACATCATTAAATAGCTCAGCTGAGAAGATGAGACAAGAGACAGCTGCAGAAAATGGTTCAGCTGAAAAGATGAAGAAAGAGACAGCCTTGACAGTAAATATCTCAGCTGAGAAGATGAACAAAGAGACAGCCTTGACAATAAATAACTCAGCTGAGAAGATGAAGAAAGAGATGGCCAGGACAGTGAATAGCTCAGCTGAGAAGATGAGACAAGAGACAGCTACAGTAAATGGATCGGCTGAGAAGATGAAGAAAGAGACGGCCTTGACAGTAAAGAGCTCGAACGAGAAGGTGAAGAAAGAAACAGCCTTGACAGTAAATAACTCGGCTGAGAAGGTTAAGAAAGAGATCGCTTCAACAGTGAATGGCTCAGCTGAGAAGATGAAAAAAGAGACCACTGTGGCAGTTTCGAAATCACCTGACATTGAAACTATGCTGGGGCCATTAGGGATAAATGAGACGTCAGATTTATTTCATGCAGATCCTTTTGTTGTTGATTCAAAGCCTTCGATAGATAGTATCGTTAAGGATGAAAATAATCCCATAGCAAACGTGGAGCTGAACAGGAAGGGTGATTCAACCAACAATGAGAATCAGAAGTCTGGCAGGAAAGCTTCTAATCCTGCAAAACAAGATCATATTGAGAATGGGCCTCAAATCAGTCCTGCACTGCCAAGCTACATGGCAGCAACTGAATCTGCCAAGGCTAAGCTGAGACTGCAAGGCTCTCCTCGATTTAGCCAGGATGGAGGTGAAAAACATAACCTTGCTCGTCGCCAGTCCCTGCCAATTTCAGCCAATAGTAAAATCAACTCACAGTCACCAAGGACGCAGAGACTGGTTCATGCAGGGAAGGAAGGGAGCAAAAGCGACAGACCACTGTCATCCAGTGACAGAAATGGTATGAAATGCTGATTCTTGGTTAATACTTACCTATTTTTGTTCATATCTTGTCGTAAGCTTGACATGTTTCACCGTGCAGCTTCCCTAAAGGTTGTATATTAGTTTATTTAGTTCACATATTTCACCAATGTCGGTTCACAGCTAACACTTGCACTCTGAATGGTGTTTGTTCTTTTTAGCTCCTATCACATAAGAAGCTAAAGAATGCCGTACCATTTACTGTACCGAAAATGGTTACCTTTTTTCTCATGTTAATAAATAATTTTGGTTCAATTTTGCAGCCAAGGCGACTCAAGTAGAGTGGAGGAGGTGATCTTGTTGAGATTTGAGGAGTTGTTGGCACTATTAGGTTCGAGATTCATATGCTTTGTGGTGTAAATTAATAGAACTTGCTTTGAAACTGAAACCGGGTTGATAGGATGTGTGCGCGGGTTGAGTGCCTCTGAAAATTCAATGTTTCTCAGTGTTTGTGAGTGAATTTGAGTGTAAATCAATAGATTTTGAACTTTCAAACATGCCGCAAAATAATCATCGTTGTGATAAATTGTTTCTTCTAAACTTTGCCTTGCTATTTTTAGTTGTTCTTTTGGTTTCTTGATTGCGTATTAGAGTTTGTTCCAACTTTTATAATTTATCAGATGATATTAAACAAACAAAATGTTATAAATTAAATAAAAATATAATTACAAAAAATAAATTACTTACTAAACCCACAAAAAATATACGTATGAAAAACCCGGAAGAAGACTATAGTGATTCAAGCAAACAAGTAAAATGATGATGAAAATAAGGTGTCTATGATGTATGATTATGAAGTAGGTGTAATCCGGCCTGACCAACTCCCCAAACTGGTGCTCTTCTGCCGAAGAGGTTCTGGGTATGAGGCAGTGTTTATAATGTATGATTATGAAGTAGGTCTAAAACTTTCATCCGGGTTGATCACAACTCCCTGAACTGGTCCTCTTCGGCCAAAGAGGTTCCGGGTATGAGACGGTACAGAAGCCATCGGTTGAAAATTTTGAGGTAGTGGTATTTCAGCAGAGTGACCTGATATGCAGAGTGTCCCAGTATCATCTTGTTGCCAGTAGACTTCAACCATGATACCTCTAGGATTCTCAGCGGATTCTGTTCCGGGAATCCCCACAAACCTTGCACCTATTGGTATCTGCATTGCGTTTTAAGGATTTTTAATTTCGAAATTATGTTAAATTTCATTTTTAGTTTTATATATACATGATTCTATCATCAAATTTGGTTGCACTTACCTGGACTGATGCTCCAGACGTTATCGTCAAAGTGACTAATCGTCCTTCGGCTGCAGCACTTTCTAACTCTGCTTGCCTTGCGATGTTCAAGAAAACTTCTTCAAGGGTTGCGAGACCAAGTTGTATATCTGCTATGCCAAATTCTCCTGCTCTCTCTTCTAGCTCCTTAAAAAATCCCTGTTTGAGATGACAAATACAGAAGAAATGAAAATAATTAAAAAGCAAAGCAAAAAAAGAGAGAAAAGAAAAAAGATTATTCCAACCGAGATTAGAAAGTGCTCACAGTCAGAAGCTTTTCTCGATCATGAGGAATGACAAAAGTCAAGAAATTTTGGGTCTCCTCCTTTGGCTCGACGTCTAGATGCTGAAAGAATACGAACCCAAATGAGAAACCAAGTGTTTGAAACTCAAAAGAGTTTAAATAAGTTGGAATTATACAACATACTTTTTTAAAGAAATGTTTTACAGAGTCCCGTTGGTGTGTTGTGTCTGCCGCATCTCCGTTGGGAGGGCTAAGTCCATTGTTGTTTCCAGTGAAGCTAACATTAGCAATGAAACCAGTACCGAATCGTGACTTCAACCTGATTGAGGTTCCAAGGCAGCTGAGTCTACCTTTTACCATGATTCCTATACGGTCACTTAAAACATCAGCTTCTTCCATAGAGTGTGTTGTCAAGACAATGGCACGACCTCTCTTTGCACTTTCTATTATGTCCCATACATGCCTTCTGGTTATCGGATCCATACCGGTAGTCTGCAGTCATAAGGGAATAAATACAAGGTACCAAGGGATAGAGAAGTGCTTGCAAAGTAGATTAAGCACATTAACGTGAGGATAAGGTCTGATTGACATACCGGTTCATCCAAAATGACTAACTTTGGATCCCCTAGAAGGGCGACTGCAACACTGAGTCGGCGCTTCATTCCTCCACTGTAACTCCCAGCTCTCACTTTTGCAGCTTCTGTGAGTCTGACCTCCTCCAATGATTTTTGAACTACCTGCAATTTGAGCAAATAAATCGATCTTTATGGGTAGGATAGTTGAAAGGGTCTTTTCTGATGTAAAAGATTTCATCTGGCATGCTTGAAAATATTTAAATGGTTATATATGATGGAATGTCGATGATTAGAACTGGTCCAATCCAGAGATAGACATATCTATGTGGTACATACCGAGTTGATTGTAGATGGAAGTAGGCCTTTGACACTAGCAAACAGCTCCAGATGCTCTTTGCCGGATAGAGCATTCCAAAGAATATCAAACTACAAAAATACATGATACAGAAAATGTTAAGATCCGAATCGAATGACAGTTGATATTATATGTCTTCTTAGAAATGCTGAAAACAGCAAGCTCTGACACACCTGCCGACTATGAATGGCTGCATATCACAGAGAGAGAGAGAGAGGGTTACCTGAGGACAAACTCCTATGATTCTTCGAATGTTTGACATACCAACAGAACTTCGAACAGAATTACCGTAGATCAACGCTGTTTATAATTTATAGCATATTATTATTTCCCTAGATGAGTCATTGTGCTGAATAATACGCATCAAGAGAAAAAGATTTGAGGAACAAGGCATCTTACCATCTCCACTAGTCACAGGTGTTATGCCAGTCAAGCAGTTGATTGCTGTGGTTTTTCCAGCTCCATTGGGTCCAAGAAGACAAAATAACTGATCCTTTGCAAGGTTCACCCATAAGCCCTGAAGACAAGTTTACAAGTAAGCAGCAGATTTTAAATAAATCTCCACTGACAGAAGAAATCTAGATGCACATCTACAATATGTTTTGTGAGGTTCACCCATACAAGATATGCAGAAAAAGATAATTAAGTTCCAAATCTAAATGCATATCCATATTGTAGATAAATCTTTACTTGCTGAACAAATATAGATAGGGAAGAACATTGCCTAGGAGCCATAATGATGTCATTGCATTAAGTCCAACTGAAAGGGTGCTAGCAGGCCAAAGATCAATCAAATTAAACAACTCTTACAATCCTAAATGACCTAACATAGCACAACTGGGACGAGAAAATTTCCTTTAGAGGTATATAAGGAAAAATAGTAATTTGGAAAGGGAAAACCATTTAGGTTCTGGTTCTTAAATTTGGACAGCATAAGGCTGATAAGGGATTTGCTTACCTTAACAGCATGGTATGGTGCAGTCTTCTTGCACTTACAGCAGAAACCGCATGTTCTGGTCCCGGGAAATGTCTTTGCAAGACCACGTATCTGAACTGCAACATTTGGATCAACGGTACCTTCCCTTGTTTGTGTTCTAACAAGGTTTTCCTCTTCAAGGACATCTTCATCATCAGGAGTATTATGCTCCAGAGGTGGAGCTTTACCAATACAACTACAAACACCACCCTCTATAAAGAGAAAGCCAGAAAACTATAAGTTAGGCACACTAATTCAATAGGAAATTTCTTGAATATAAATTGAATTTGGAATTTAATTACCTTTTTCCTTTCCACCTTTCCCCGTCCAATAGCCAGGCCTCAAAAAGTACAATATTGGTTTTCTCACACCAGATGCATTTGGAATTATGTTGTCAAAGTAGATAGCCAAAACAACCCACACAATAAATGTAGCCAACAGCCATATGTAGATATCATTCTGTTAAGAACAAGTGAAATAAAGCATAAACGAATGATTTAACTATCCAAAAACTTTTTGAAATATTGCAGCCTGATGAAAGGAGAACGAAGCAGACAGGAAGGAAAGAAGTGAAGAGTATGTGGAAGATATAATGGGAAACATTCTCAAATAAAATCTTTAATTTTGAAATGTGGACATACAATTGTTATTACACACTCATCATCATTTGGAGCACATTCAGTTCGTCTACTCCAGCTAATTCCAATGTCTGTCGAGCTGGCAGTAGCATCAGAAAGAAGCCTTAGTGCTTGAGCAAGAAGATTGGGTGGGAATAATGACCAGATACTTTGAAGGGTTTGACTGTAGGAATCACTGTAGGGGAATCCGACGGTGGTAACAATCTGCAATAAATAACTAATATCTATAAATATAGCTGAACATGTAATTTAAAATCAAGAAGTTTAGAGTTGGAGCATTGCCTGAGTAAAAAAACCAATGATAAAAATAGAGAAACCAACTGTCGTGGCTGAAGATGATTTGCTCATGAAGGCTGACAACATGAATGCAAAACCAACCTGCCATCAAGCATCACAAGTCACAAATCATGGCTTAATTGAGACTAGAAATCAACAAAAGCAATTATAAACACAAACAAAACATAAGCGAAGATCAAGGAAAATGTTTTTACCATGTTGAGTTGGAAAAGGAAGAAGATGAATAAGAGAACGGCAAAACTGTTATTCAAGAAAAAATCGAACTGAAACATCATCCCAAACAGAATTATGAAGAGTGACGAAATAAGTGTCATGAGTCCCTCCCACGTGAGCCACGATAACCAATAGGCAGAATCAAGAAGACCCATCATAGTCATAGCCTGTTGTAAGAATCAGAAAGTCAATAAAGAGAATCCATGATGTTTCTGTATGAGGATGCAATGCTAATCTCAGTTCAAACATAAAAATTGAAAGACCTGTCGAAGCTTGAGTTCTTTCTCTGACACCAATGAACCGATCTGAAACACAAAACTGAACATCGCAATAGCAAGGAAAAAAGTCGGTCCAACCATGGCTATAGTTTCAAGTCTTTCCATTGCAGGGTGTGCAAATTCCTTGAATTCAACAGTCCACCTAAAGCTTGGATCTGTATTCATCATATAAACCAATCAGACAAGGAAATACAAATCAAACCTCCCGCAAATAAAATTTCTTGAAAAGGATAGAACTTAGTACCTCCGATTAGTGACCTAGCAATCTCACGTTCTGCAGCAACTTGAAGTGGAATTTGGAATTTAAGTGTGGGATCTTCATATTGCCCTCGTCTTGCCACTGGGGTAGAATTAGTCTGTAAACCATAGCTAATCACACTTGCATTTACTTGTTGAAAATGCAGAGCTCCCGGCACATGCATACGGTTATTGAAAAGCCAGTCATCAACTTCAACAGTAGTCCTAAACGATTTAACCTGAAAAAAAACATAGATAACATATATATATGGGATTAAGTTACTGTATTATTTATCCAAGAATAGCAACGGCAAAACTTCCCTAGCATTCTGCTACTATCACATCTATAAAAAAAAGTTTAAAAATGCTTATAGTCCCTGTACTTTTGGAAAATTAGGAATTTAGTCCTTGTACCTGTATTTTCACGAATTTAGTCCCTCTACTTTTCAAATTTCAAAATTCAGATCTAATTGTTAATGCTGCTAAATTTCATTTTTTAAGCAAAATTACATCAAAATAATTAACAGAACCCTAATAATTAAAAATAAAAAAAAAAAAAATTTGGACGGCCATTCCGTTAATCGAATCCTAACCTTTGGCATTAAACGAAAATATAATTTCATTGCTTTGTTGGAGAAATTCGTATTCAACAAAGTTTTACCTTAGACTCGGGAATAGGTCTACCGGGATTATTCTCTCTAATGGCTCTAACGATCCTATCAACGGTCTGACTCTCATTCCCGCTCCAAACGAAGTCGTAACAAGGCAGCTTGATGAAGAACTTATCCTCGCAAGGGGGGATCAACGGAGCAACCAACGGCTTGGGATCTCGGATCACCTTGTACGCCGTCGAATTGGAGTTTTGAGCATTTGTGGCTTTCTCGATACAGTAGATAAGGAAAATGAAGAAGAGCGAAGAGAAGAGTTGAAGAAACGTCGATCTCTTGCTCCGCCATGAAAGTATCAAATTCTTCTTTAATAAAGCTCTGAACTGCAAGTAAAGTAACCCAATTCCTCTCATCGCCATTTTTTTCCTTTGATTTTTAAAAGTACGGACTTGCTTGGATTCTTATAACAGTTGAAAAGGCGCGGGGTTTTGTTGATTATGCAAGAGTGATGGGCTAGCAAATGACCTTGTAGTTTAAGATATTCCCCATTTTGCCACTGACGGGTCATTTCCTGGAAGATTACTAATTGAATGTTTTGCGTGTAAATTTAAATTGTTGACTAATTAAGAATAATTTCTATTATATTAATTTTTAAAATATTAATGTTACTGAAAAAAACTGTAAACAACAATTACTTCGAAGCTTAACTATGTCACTTCCATCCATAAAAAGCCGCGTGAATACATTCTAAAAATATATTATTTTTTATTGCACGTCAAATATAATAATTGAATAAAAAGTATTTAAAAATTATAAATGGTTCCCTAAAACAAAGAAGTATATATGGAAGTACGGAACTCTCAATTCAATTCCCAAAATGATAAATACCAAACAGATCCCTTGAATTTGATTTTCATTAATCCCTCGAAATTTATTTTAATATTAAGTTTTTTAACTTTTTGGGATGTAATGAAAATATTTTGGCTAAAAATGTTGAAAGTCTAGTTTTTATTTTTCTAATTTTAACACGTTTTTATCAATTATGACAAAGATTTATTAAAATTAAGTTTTTATTTGTAGATAAACAAGTCCACTTATAGATTAAATGTTAGGGACTTATTTGAATATAAGTTGATGGTTGAAGGCGGAGGTAAAGGCCGGTTTGTTAGAGTAAAAGTTCTAGGGACTTATTTAACTAAATGGTAAAACTTATGAATTTTTTTGTTTTTTATTTAAATATTATGTGTGAAAATTAATGATGCAATCAATTGCACAGGTTTATAAATGTGAATTTGTATCTTCTTACGAAGACTTTTTCCTATAAATCACCACCATGGAAGAATGGTCAATTCCGTAAATTTACATTAATTTATATATTAGGATTGCGACTTTATGATTGTAATAATATTTGTTTTATTCTGTGATTCAAACAACGGGAAATAATTTTCCTGCTTCTAAACGCCGTCGCTTTCAAATGCAAATGGTTGACTTGAAATCTGGTGGTATAATAATAAATTTAGTCTTTAATATTTGTAATTTTTTATCAATTTGGTCTTAAAAAATCGAATTGAATCATCAACATTCAAAAAAGAGTCGCATTGTTGATTTTAATGGAAATACTAACTAAAATATTATATTTTTAAACATGGTAACTCATGTGATAATCCATGAGTACTTCTTACATTTTTTTTTAAATTTATAAAATTTTTATTTA
>JABFAF010263244.1:0-11110 GCA_013677275.1 Gossypium schwendimanii
TTTTTATTTTTTAAAATAATTTTTTGTATTTTTTAAAATAATTTTCCATTTTTAAAGAAATTTTATAGTTTTTTCAATGACGACGTCACGATAATATTATTATGTGATATGTGATAGTATATGATTGACTAAACATCCCAGCCGTTTTAATGTTCAAATAGTTAAATTTAGAACGTTTGATAATATTAAAAACTGAAGAGGGTTCAAAAAAAAAAACTTTAAGGACTAAAGTGAGACAAGCGATATACTTTAGGAATTAAAGTGTACATTAAGCCAAAGAAAAAAAAATGAAATTGACATATCTTAAAAATTTGACGCGCATTCTAGTGCGTGTCTGGTACATTCCAACTTCAAGCTTCTTTGTTTAATCAACACATGAAAAAGAACCATAATCGATCCATCTTGAAAACCAAATTCTGGATCTCTGCTTAGCTTTCTTTCTTTATCTCTTTAATTTATTCAATTTTCCTAATCTTCGTATGAACTCCACTTAAAACGTTGAACATTTTATTTCTGGAAAAATATAGTTTTAAACCCAAGTTTAATCGATTGACAAATTTATAGACAACCCCACTTCTTGCATTCCAATTGTAAAGATACCCATTGGCTTGTTAGATCCAATTTAGTGCAGAAATGATGGGTTTTTGGATCGTGGATTTGGGTGTAGATCTTGGGTGGATTTTGGTGTGAGATGGATATTGGTTTGAAATTTTGGGTACTCATTTCAAGAAATAATTACTGTGCTTTAAATTTGCGCCTGTTTGATGGGACTTGATTAGTATTGCAATTGCTTTAGAGTTCAGTTGGGTCATTTTTTGGACTAGATTTTTCTTGTTTTTTGTGTGCGAGAAGAAAAGAGAAAACAAGAAGGAAACATGTTTTGGAGGGAACGTGAGATAGAGAACAAAGAGCTTAATGGAGGACCTCCTTGTGGGCAGATTAGAGTTCTTGTCGTTGGTGATTCCGGTATCGAATTTTACTTTCTTTTCTTTCTTTCTTTTTTTGTCACAGAATCTTATGTTTTCATGTATTGTTTATGCATTTGCAAAGTTTTCTGCTATTTTCTTTATGCATTTCTGAATGGAATAACCGTTCAGGGTTTTAACGAGCTTGTATGCTTTAAAAGTATTATAATTGTAACTATACGAGAAGGAACATGCTTGATAGAGATATCTTGGTGTAGAAAAAACCATTGTTTAGCTGTTTCTGATTTTGGATTGGCTAAACTTATGAATTTCAGCTTTTAGCCTCCCGAAGTGCAACTCTGCTGGAAAAAAGGACGTTTAATTTACCTGCCAAAATGTAAGGATAAGAGCATTTAAAGTAACAAATGATTTTATTTGCAAATCCAAAATTTGAGAGCTTGATCAGTGTGAAATAAGAGACAAAGTTTATGGTGTGAAATAATTGCCTATCTCAGCTTTTGCTTGAGGAGATGTAGTGTGTGATATGCATGTGTAAGAAACGAATTTGGAGGCCATTGGAGAAAGGAATGGGATGATGTATTAAGACTTGAAATAAATGGAGAGAAGGGAGAAATCTTAGAGCTAACTTGGTAAGTTGAAGTTTTTCTCTTGGTATAAGAGGGAGCACTGTGGTTTGAACCTATATCCATTTTCATACCTATCCTCCCCTTAAGGCTTGAGTTACACTTCCAGTTTGTTTAAAGGAAAATATGCATGGCCTTGGTGGAAGTACTTCAGTAATTTGTCATTGGCACTTCTAATACTTCCTGTGTCAATCAAACAGATCTTTGCAACAGATTTACTGTTTCATATTACTATACTACTTAATTTGGATGTTACATTGATTTGTTTTTGACTTCCTTGGTATTCCTGACACTATGTTAAGCTGTTATTAGGAAGGAAGGAGACTCTTGATCTACTGTTCTGTTTTATTTAGTTTCATGCTTAGATTAAATATAAAGATGTTTGTTTCCAGTTTTTTGTTAAATGCAGAACTTCAGATTGAAATCTTAGTCTTTTTGGCAGGTGTGGGGAAAACTTCTCTTGTTCATCTGATTGTTAAAGGTTCATCCACTGCTCGCCCTCATCAAACTATTGGATGTACAGTTGGTGTGAAGGTAAGACTTAGTATTCCTTTATTGCTTTAAATAGAGCCAATTGTTTTAGTTCATTCACCAAGTAGCCACTACAATCCCTACGCAGCATACAACATATGGTTGTCCTGGTAGCTCTTCAAGTAGCTTAAAAGGGGATGCTGAGAGAGATTTCTTCATTGAACTCTGGGATGTGTCAGGACATGAGAGATACAAAGGTTGCAGATCTCTATTTTATTCACAACTTAATGGTGAGCTTTTAATCTCTTTACTTGAGAAAATGCCTAAGTTCTTGATAATTGTTAAAAATTTTCTGATTCTTAACACGTAAGTCTGGAAATCTACAGTCTTTCTTGTGCATTTTTCTAAGTATTGGTTGGTTTACACTGTGTATGTTCTATTGGTTGGTTTACACTGACCGCAGACCATGGCTGTTTCTTGGTTGATAGTTTGATCAGTGCCCTGATAGAGTTACATGTATGCATGAATTGATGGCTACTGTCATCAGTTGCTCTATATCAGCTATCCTACAGCCTTTTATTCCATAAATGAAATAGAGACTGAAGCTGCATGCTTCCATTTTTTTTTTTTTTGCTTGACCATATTGCTTTTAATTTTTGGTTGCATTTGATTCTATGGACCGTAGATGTAAAAGATGGTTAGGAACTTTTTTTTTCTGTGTAGAATCCCTGTTAGTTTCTGACCGGGGCACAATTTTGCAAAATACCAAACTGAATGAATTTATTCAACAGAGATGCTTGCAATATAGCTGATTGCACCTATTAATTTTTAACTTGATGGACTTAAATATTATCGGCATGCCAGCATTGCCATCCTAATGATATACACCTAATTGTCTGCATGTAGAAACTTTTTCCTGCTCCATCTTCCCATGACTGCCTTTGTGATTATTGGAAGGGCTTTGACCTGTGATTTTCTCTCATGATTCTGGCTTGAAACTTTGTGCAGGTGTAATATTTGTTCATGATCTTTCTCAAAGGAGAACAAAAACAAGCCTTCAGAAGTGGGCAGCTGAAATTATGGCTTCTGGCACATTTTCAGCTCCTCTAGGTTCTGGAGGTCCCAGGGGACTTCCTGTTCCATATATTGTTATTGGTAACAAAGCTGATATTGCTTCTAAAGAGGGTACAAGAAGCAGCAGTGGCAATCTTGTTGATGCAGCTCGTCATTGGGTTGAGAAACAGGGTTTGCTTCCATCTAGCGAGGAGCTTCCACTGACAGAGAGTTTTCCTGGTAGTGGAAGCCTTATTGCAGTAAGCATTTAACTTATGCTTTGACTTGCTTATATGTCGTTTAGAGTAAGAATTTCTTATTTTATTTTGCAGAAATTTATGAGAAAACTTGGGTGTTTCATTGTGATTGATCTATTTCTTTGTAGAACTGTAGTTGCTATAGTATTGAATCCTGGAGACGACACTTTGGTTTTTCTTTTACTTGAGTAATTTACGTCTCCAATTGCTGTAAAGAAGGGTGAAGTGCAACAGTTTTCATAAATTGTCCTCAATTTTCTCACATTTCAACTTGAGGCCCTCTCTCTCTGATAATTACCCCTGTTCTTTGAAATTTACGGTTTAGTTTATCTGTAAATCCTTGTAATTCAGATATTTACTGTGGTCGTTGTCCTTGTCTGTTACCTACCGTTTACTGGTGTGATTAATTCCAGCTTTGATTGTTTTAGCAGCTGTGTGACATGATAATTTTTAGGAACTCTCAAAATGTTTTGCATGAAATGCTATCCATTCTGTTGTTAAATTTCCTCTTCTTTGAACTTGATATCTAAGACTATTTTGAGATATGCTTGTTCATGGATATATGTTTTTTTATTGGTAAATGGTAAGATTTTACTTAACCAAAGATGGCAGCAAAGGCATTACAGGCAAAATTTTGCATTCAAAATTTTGGGAAAAACTGAGCCTTTTGTTGGTTCATTTAAAATGTTCTTGTTAATACACTGATTTTTGGTTGATTTGTTAAGATCCGCTGATGCTTTTGGTGGTTGGTTGTTGGTGCTGTGAATCTTGCTAGTTTTGATTCTGAATCTGCATTGTTGCAGTGGCAAGAGAGAGAGAGGAGCAAACTTCTTGGCTTTTCGCATTCATGTAGAACAAATAACGTTATTATTGTTTGTATGTGGATTATCTGTTTATCTGAGTTAGAAATGGTGAATTGAGGTTATAGTTATTGAGTGTTGAATATATAGGCTTAGTTCTTTTGACGGAAGTTTCATTAAGCGTGAGTTTAAGTTGCAGAGGAGGTGGCAAAGAAGGAATTTTCTTTGAATAGGAAACACCAATAAATCTTTGTTCTTGAGTCCAGAAAATGAAAATTATTTTCTTCAGATGAACTATCTTCTATTGGAGATATTTTGCTTCACGAAGTTGATTTCTCAAGCAAAACATGAGCTAAGATGGCATCATAGCTTCCTTAGTTGGCTAATAAATCAATAAGGATGTAGTGTTTAAAACATTAGCAAAAAGTTGGGGTTGGTGAAGATCTAATACTTGCATATTTGCATGGCAAAACCCGAGTTAACAACATTGGTTCTGGCTTTTGCTAATTTGAGATGTCAACATTTTGCTTGATGTCTATAGGCTGCCAGAGATGCAAGATACGATAAGGAAGGTGTGATGAAGTTTTTCCATATGGTATTATTGCCATCTTTGCTTGCTTTATGTGATTTTCTAGCTCTCAATTTGTTGCGGGTTAGCTGTTGTTAGACTTACATCATGCTTGTTTCAGTTGATCAGGAGAAGATATTTTTCAGATGACTTACCAACCCCAAATACATGGTCCGCATCTCCTGTTCAGAGAACCTCTCAGCGTTTAGATGAAAATTCCAGTGATGATGAACAGCTGTACAAGGGTACAAGGTAAATCAGGCCAAGGAGAGTTACCATTGTTGCCTTGTTCTCTCTTTCTCTGCCCCATGTTTCTGGTGCGGTATATGTGATACCATAGGATGCTTCCTTTTTTTGTGTTGTTTGCAGTTTAAGTGGTGACCCTTACAAGTACAACATCGTTCCTCCTCTACCAGCACAGCGCAATCTGACTCCACCGCCCACACTTTACCCTCAAGAGCCTGTTTCCGTGACAGAGAATTACAGCCTGCCAAGATTCTCCTTTACAGGCTCCCAAGAAATCAGCGGCAGCAGCAGATCAAAGCGTGCAGATATTAGTGTCTGATATTGGATATTATTGTTGTTTGCTACTACATTCATTTTTCCCATATTCGTTGTGCTTGGCATGCCAATTCTTTTATATCACACAGCCCCTCCACTTGTGTGGGGTTTCTGGGTTGGGTTTCGCAGTTTTACTGGGTGAATGTATAAATATTGATTGCTTTCCCCAATATATAGCCCATTCTTTCCTATCTGACTTGGCTTCTTTCACAATTAAGTTAGAGATTTCATTTCTCAAAATAATTGTTTTTTTTTTTTAATACAATACTTACTTTTACTCAATCTCTCAAGAAAAATTGTGCTTAAAGGCGCCTGAACTGTATCTTCCTAATTATCAATTAAATATTGGCAGTCTTTTATTTTACTTAACGCCAAAATGCTAAGTTAATTTCACTTTTAGATTATATAATTTAAATATTTTTTAATGTTATTTTGTTGGTTCCATTGTCTGGATGAAAATAAAAATATGTTCATTTACACCGTAAAACCATAACTTCTAATAAAAATTCAGTAATTAAAATATGACAATAATCAATTTTAGAAATCTATACTATTTATTAGTCTTTTGTTGACTCAATTAAGGAATTACAAGAATTCATTTTATTTGTAAAGTAAATTTATATAAAATTTTTCATTTACCATTTAAATTAAAATAATTTTTAGTTTTTATTTGAAACTTTAATAAGTTATATTTGTGTTCTAAATTTTTATATATTTGTGTATATATACTTACTATTATTCAAGTTCCTGATTAAATTGATATCATGAGTTAATCAGACATTAACTCGGTTAGAAAATTCTTCATAATTAAAATAAGTGATATTATTTGATGTTACTTTAATATTTTTTATTTAAAAAACCAATAAAAATATGTATCTAAATAGATTTGAGCCACACCAATCACATTAATAAAATCTTTAATTTACCACTTAATTAAAATTTTATTTTAATTTTTTTATACCTTTTAATTTTGTTATGTACTCTTTATAACCTCCAATTTTATTATGCGCACATTTATATTCTAAGTACGTGATTTTTAAGTTTACATTTTTAATTAAATGTTATTTCTAAGGAACTACGAAACTTGGCTCCCCTCAAAATTTTAGAAAATTATGAATTTTTATTAAAATAAAAAATAAAGCCCTTGAAAAAAGGAATTTTTGACAGTTGCAGCTCTAGTCTCTTTCGGTGAAGTTCTCTATATTGCTGCTCCAAAAGGTCAGACTCTAAACCCCAAAGTTTTATTATCTCTATTTCCCCTCTTTTCATAGAAATTAAACCTCTGCGATTAGCAGCAGCATTCGATATATCTTCTTTTTAATTTGATCTGTAACTAGGAATCTTGATTTCTCTTTTCTTTTTGCCCTTCTATCTAAATTTGTGGGTTTTAGCTTATTTTCGGTTTTTAAATTTGAATTTATTTTACCTGTTTCTTGTCTAACTATCCTTCCAATAATGGGTTTATGTTTCTGGCATGATGAGTTGTTATTCTTCCTATTACGAAATGGGTATTTGCTCAATTGTTGTTAAAAATAGCACGATTGTTAAAGCTCTAAGCTTTTAGGAATTATTGTGGTTGGTTTTTAACAATAAGAAATTTAATTTTGGGAATTGAATTTATGTGATTGTTTAAGAAAAACTCTGGTTTAACTAGCGATTGTTATGTGTAAAATAGTTATATAAATGGAGGATTCTGAGGCCATTTTATGGCTGTTGGTTGTAATAAGGGCATTAATGTGCCTTGCTTGGGTTGTTCTTTTCTATTGGTTTAAAATATTTGAGACAGAAGGTGGGTAGCTTGATTATGTTGTATGGAAAACCAACTAGAAAATGGATGTTATCGGGAGGTGAAATGCATGGGGTTTTATGCTATTTGGACTCTTTCATTTTTCCTAAATTATTCGTGTTTGACATTTGTGTCGGAAACATGTTTTTGGCATAGATGTGGATATGATCCTCCAAATATATGAAACCTCCGAAAAACTTGAGCATGTTTGTATCAGACAAATACCAGTTGGTAGGTTCTATGCCGCATCTCTTATGTTCACAGATTATATCATGAAAGTATCATTCGTTGCTAATGAGAATGCATAATGCTTCAGCATATTGTTGCTAGACGTTCATGTGTTGTATTTTTCTCTTTCCATTGAAAAGTGCCGGAAGTAGGGAAAGAAGAAGGTGAAAGGGCTTCTATACTGCAATTTGTGATGGTGGATGCGTGGTGGTCCCTTCTTGGGGCTGCCATCCCGGCTGTAATTGCAGGGCAAGCTTTTAGAATGAAGAAAAAGCATGCCGAAGAAGAGAGAATTAAGAGTGCCAGGGGAAGGGAGAAGAGCTCGGATGATATCTTCGTTTGCGAGAGAGTCTGCACATCAAAGCGAATGTTGAAAAAAGTTGGGGCATTTTCAAAGGATCCGATTCCTGATACTTGTGTAACCGTTTGTGGTGTGTCTGAGCTCGATGCTTGCTCCGATGCTTGTGCTCGTACCGTTTGTGTTAACCAACATCAGGTACCCAACTGGAATGACATTTGCCTTCGAAGGTGTCAAAGTGAATGTCTTAGACTATCTGCTTCCCATTCTTCTTAGAACATTGGCTTTTAATTACAGTGACTGCCATATCAGTTTCAAAACTTGGGTCTCTCAATGGTGTGATCCTTTTAGCAGTCATTACGTGATTGTTGAATTTGTTTTTGTGTTTTGACAATTAGTGGTTAAAAAGGTCGTTTGAATTGTTCTTTGCATATGCTTCATATTATGATCTCCCACCTGTAAACTTAATTATTAAGCCTGGTTATGTATGTTCAATTATTAAGCAAGTTCGTTTCTCCATTTATGAAGATCATTGTAATAAAAATAACACATGCAAATTTAGGCTGTCTGGCTGCCACTTCATGCTTAAAAGTACCATAGAAGCTAAAAATGACGAATTTTTACTAATATTGAACCAAAACTAACTGTTATATCCTTATAATATTCTCACTTGAAAATAGCCTCATAGCAAAAGTTCCTAAAATTGCACGTCAAACCCATTCGTAATTACATGTGCTTTATCGATGGAAATCTCTCTGAACACCGAAGGTGGTGGTAGTTCTCTGGAGGCCGGTAGAGACGATGGTCCTCGGGATGATCTGGATCGAAATACTAAGAAAGTGCGTTTTAAAAAGGATAACGGGAATGGGGACATAGATATGATGGTTGAATCAAATTCGATTCCGACCTTGTCCTGGAAAGATAAATTGTTGGGGAATGGATTAGGTGATAAGGGAAAGACAACGGTGAAATTTGGAGAGGGATTGATGATGATCTCGAGTTTTTGGAATGAGATATTAATAGATATGTTGTTAATGGGATCCTTGCTATCAATTTCTCTGATTGGATCTAGCAAATTCTCTTTAAGGAAATGGAAACTACGGTAGTCTTGAAATTGTTGGGAAGTATTGGATATGTGGCACTGAATAATCGGGTTAGTAGTCTTTGGAGACCTTCAAAGCCATTCCATCTCATGGATATAGAGAACAAATATTTCTTACCCAAGTTTCAATGTACTGAAGATTTTGAGGAAGTTTTATCACAAGGGCCTTGGTTAATATACAGGCAGTACCTGACTGTTCAACCTTGGACCAAAGAGTTTAGCCATTCACAACCTTATTTGAGCATGGTAATGGCTTGGATCTGTTTTCTGGGACTCCAAGAGTTCTTGTACGAGAGGAGGGTCCTTGAATAAATAGGTGGGACTATAGGGAAGGTAGCCAAACTGGATTTAACATAGATAGCAGATCTAAAGGCTAGTTGGCTCGAATGGTCATGTATGTGAACCTGGAAAAGCCTCTGGTGTCAGAAGTTCTCGTTAACGGTGTTCTTGAAAAAGTGGAATACGAATCCTTACCAACAATTCGTTACACTTGTGGGAAGTATGGTCACACCAAAGAGATTTGTCCCTTGAAGAAACGAATCTCAATGGTGGAGAAGGAGCGGACGGATTCTACTTCGGATGGGACTGTGGGCGGAGGAGATGGCGCGAGCTATAGGCCATGAATGGTGGTGGAGAAAAAATTTAGGTGAAATCCGTAGGATCTAAAAAATCAAAGAATTGATTTTTTGGGAATGGGAGATTCAGGGTCTAGATTTGATGCATTGTCTAGGCTACAAAACTTTAGGGTATAGGGATTGAGGTGTTTAAGGCAATATCGAAACAGGTGGCAGGGATGAAGGGAAAATCTAAGGAAAAAATGGATGAAGTGGTGAATATCTTTCCAGATTGATGTGTCTTCATGTATATCCTTCCATGCTGGCGTGTCCTAAGCTGCTTGGCTGCAATACATTGGATACTCTTGTAACCATTCTTTTGGATCTGGGATATTTGTTTGATATTCCACTAAAGCTTGTTTTAATTGTTCTTGATAAGGTGTTAGTGGGTTATCTTTATCCCATGGTGCCAAGGTGTTTGGTTCTGAACCATCAGAGGGTGTTGGGTGTAACATCATCTGGGTGGAGAAAATTGGAGGAGTTGGGAGTTTCTTCAAGTGGCTATGATCAAACTTGATCTCACTAGTTCCATCAGCCCTAGTGATGATCTGACTCTTTGTGGAACAGATCGGCTGGTCATGTTGGTGGATCTGTTCATGGTTGGTTACCCACTTTTCTAGCAAAAGCTTTAATAGCTCATGCTTGGGTATTTGCTTTGGAACATGAACACAATATCCAATGTATTGTAGCCAAGCAGCTCAGGACACGCCAGCATAGAAGGATATACATGAAGACACATCAATTTGGAAAGATATTCATGAAGTGACACCACCCGATGACTTAGAAAAAAGAATTAATTTTGTGAAGGGTGCTGATTTGGTGAACGGTGAAAAGAATAAGGAGGAATGGGTTGCTCTTAAGCCCAACGGAAAATGAGGAGACATCTTTTAATAATATGTGCCTTGATGGTTCTAGAAATTCTCTTAAGTCCCTTGGAAAGAAACAAATGTTAAATGTTGGGCCAAATATTATTACTAATGGGCTAGTTGACTCTTATATTGCAGGTCCAAAATTCTGTAAAGAAACAAGTGCTGTAGGTTCTCATCCAACTTCAAGGGATTAGATGGAGACCAAATTAGAGGCAATTAAACTTTTAAATAATAAATAATGTATTGGGAAATGTGTCCATATTATAGTAAACATGTAACTGCTTTCTATTTATTTGAACAATGACTAAATAAATAAAATTAATTTCACATTTCACTATTATGTCTTTTGTATTTCTGTCTTTTATATTTTGCATGTATAGCGAAATTGTGACAAACAAATATTAGCTCATTGATTGTCTAAGTTCAAACTAAAGATAAGTGGCATTATAAGAACTTTTGCATTACGAGAAAGACAACTTACTTTAGTAGATATCTAAATAAGTCTATAATCCCATAAAAGAATCGAAGTGAGTATTTGATTCAAATACTGAGAAGGATTATTATATTATCTATAATTCTAATTAGGGAGATGGCTAGTCTTAGCTATCGGAGCAGTTGACTCTACGGGAAGAGACATTGATATATTCATTGGTAGAATGATACATTGGACTAAACCCAAGATGAATTAATTCTGAATCTGTTTGTGAATTAGTTCACTTGTGACTTTCATGGTGTGGTTTACCTAAATCATGAGTTAGTTACTGGCCATGCGTATGCAACTCATGGGCTTTGATATAAGTGGAGGCTTATGCTCTAAAGATGATCGAGCCCATAGTTGGTATATTGGGTATGTGACTTGTGTATGGCATGGCTTTACTAGCAACGGTGGAATTCATAACTCAATTAAAGAGTTAATGATATCCTCTCATTGGCATTGTGTGGATTGATAAATAA